>JAEIFV010000436.1:0-261376 GCA_018904265.1 Lordiphosa collinella | reverse complement strand
GATTTCTTGAGAATTATTGAATTATAATTTCTCCCCGACCTTGAGACGGCTAAACCAGCACTCTGACTAAAAATCAAGCCACTTCGTTAAACCCAAAAACACGTAGATCATGATATTGATAGTTAAACCCTTCTGGCCCACTGAGGTTATATTTTTTCGACCGAAAAAACAACGTTCTTTTACTGCATCTTAAAGATCATATTGGGATACGTTACCTTTGAAATTGCCTTCTCCAAATTCTTGTGGAAATTTCTCTTTGGCTCAAATTGCATTCAATTAAAGAACTTATCTAACTCTTCCACCTCTTTCAAACGCTTGCACCATCCAATTTTCGCAAATTATTTTCTTAATTGATCAAATTATTTGTAGATTACACGAAAGCGATCGATTCCGACTTATAAACTAAAGACAAAACAGTTTCGCTTGAACCTATTCAAGTGACCAAAAACCAAAATGCAATGCATTTCAAGAAGAACACATTCAAAGCAATCTTCGAAATTAATAAATAAAACAAAATAAAACTCTCTTAAAAGAAAAAAGAGAGCGATCAACTTCCACTAGATTAGTAAAGATACAAAGAAATGATCCAATCAAGCTGAACCTAGAGACGTGCAGTGTATACTCCCATCAGCAAATCAAAGAAGTCGCCGGCTCAAGAAAATCCGTAGATCTGAAAGCTAAGTTCTGTTAGACTCCCCCTCCATAAACATAAAGCGCATTTGAAAAATTTAATTTTGAACATTTAACTTTATTATCCAATAAGTTTCGTTTTGGTTCAATTTTTTTTGCTTTTTTTATGACTGTAAAAGAGCTTTATTTAGTTGGGAATTTCATAATCACACTTACCCCTTTTGACACTTTATGAATCCTAGTGTATCCAAAAGATCACATCAGTCTTAGATGTGTGCCTAGTTTGAGATGGCTCACTCATCTTGATTTCCATTTTGGGGTAGAGCGACTTCTAGATCCGCTGCAAATTTTCTAAACTCAAAAGGTTACGCCCACCAACCGCCAACAGACAGGAAAACACCAACAAAACGCCAACCAGCTACCCAGCAAAGGACGCGAGAGAAGAAGTGAAGAGACAGCAAACGGCAATTGAAAATTTAAAGAGAGTGTTTCGCTCTCAAGTGCAGTGCAGCAACAACAGCACAGCGCAGCTTAACAGCAACAACGGCAACTTTTAACAGCAGCAGCAGCGCAGCATCGATGCGATGTTGTCCGCTCTCTCTTGTTGTGTGTAGTAGAAGAAGTAGAAGTAGATGCTCTGCTCTGCTCCTATATAAGCGCCACACGCCTCCTCCTCCTGCTTCTCCTCTCTCGCCATTAACCATTCACATTTATTTTTCTCAACAGCAACAACCGCCGCCTTACACCATTTTTTTATGCCTGCATATATAATAAATGTGTAGAATGGATGGGAGAAGCTGGTTAATAAAGTTTGTCATTGCTTTTTGTACACAAAGAACGAAACGGGCAAACAAACAAACACAAAAGGAAAAGAAAAAACTGTTTCCCCTAAACATTTCTCTTCTTCTATGTTTGTAGTTAATGAGTTTTTATTATATGTTAAATTGTGGTTTTGTTTTTTTTTTTTCTTTTTCTTGAGAGTAGAATTCTACACAAATTTGGCCAATTGCCAAATATGCTACTAAATGGCTAAGTCCTAAGCACGTTTTCTTTCGCTTGTGATGGGGTTTGGAGCAGAGAGATCCCACAAAAAGTTGGGATCGAGAACCTAATCGCTTCCTTTGCCAAAACTTAAAATAGGAGTTTTTGTTCACTATAAACAGTTGCGTGTGTGTAATGTGTGTAAAGACTGTTCATTGTTTTAGTTTTCGATTTGATATTTTTTTTTTTTTTTATACCTGCTGCTCTGGTACAGCAATATGATGACGATGTGAAGCTGGATCCGGTCAAGCGGATTCGGATCGGGCCTTGTCAGCGGGAAGAAACTGAAAGGAGTAAAGAGAAATGAGGTTGAAGTTGGTGCAATTATAAATTATAGCCCTGGGATTTCGTAGGAAACATCATCTTTAAGAAAGTCCTAAAGGGGAATGTTCTGTTCAGTGAGCGAGAAAGCATTTTATAGGAATCAGATTAAAGAAAGATAAAAGAATAGGTATGCAATCCGGTTCTGAACCGAACTGCACTAATGGGAAAAAGACCAACGTTTTCGAAATGACTACGTATCTACAATTTTGAAATAAAATTCTTTAAAGTAGATAGTCTTAGTGCGCGCGCACACATCCGTCTGAAATATGAAGTGACGGGTAAGCAAGATATTTTATCACGTCAGCAAGCCGAAATAAACAAACATGCTTAATTCAGCTTACAGCTGAATTTCACAGAACAATCCATTGCTTGTTCAACCGCATGTGTGTGCGCGCTCTTTGGACCGGTTTCTAATCTTCTTATCTGACACATAGCAGCTGTCTATAAGATGTGAAATCGACCCCTAAAAAACCTTCCTGTGGTCAGACGAATCAAAAAACATTTGTTTAGATCTGATGTAACCTCATGTAAGTCGTCTAAAAAATGCTGCCTAGGATCCGAAACGCACTATTAAGACAGTCAAACATGAAGGAGGCAGTAAAGTGTAAGGGGAAGTTTTTCCACTTCGGTTATTGGTCCGATAAATGTGTGCCACTATACTACATTATTCACAGCCTTGTTCTGTGTTCAAAGACATTTTGAACCAGTGAGATTGAACACAAGCGCAGAGGTCATCCAAAAATAGATTAAGATACCAGACTCCCAAACGGTAGTCACAATTGATAGCATGTAAGAAGAGTCATGCATTGATAATCTGTGCATTCAGTGCATGGGTCAACTAAACAAAATGTATAAAAAGAACGAGTTTCGAAATTTCGATTGAACTGAATGTTGATCACTCACAAAAGAAATATTCGGGGATGACACAAAAATCTCTAGTGATGATATGAAGGCTCGTATTTCGAACTAAAACTGCTTGCATTTATATGTAACTAGCTGACCCGGCAAACGTTGTTCTGCCATATAATTTGATTCTAGTATATTATATTTTTTGAATTTTCCGGTTGTTATACTCTGAACCGAAGGTACAACTGGCAGAAAGTCGATAGTAACCGTTCTACATAGGGAAACTACGAATTTGCAGCCCATATACAAAATTTCCAGTTCATAGCTTAACTAAATTCTGAGACCTGAAAATCGTCTAACACTCACATTATTAACAAGTACAAATTCTCTAATCGAAAAGAAAAAGTGAAGCACTTTTAAACCGATTATCTGCTTAAGCATTTATGACTGGGAATCCAATTAAAAATCTTCGCTTTCGAGATGCGACGTAAAAATAAGAATATATCGCGATATTTTTGACCGTTCGATCTTCGCCTCTACATATTTGACCGTCTAAATAATAATCTAAACTCAAGAAAATTTTTCAAATTTTGCGACTTCTTTGACTCTTTTACACCTCCTCGCATTTTGGACCGTTCAATCTGCATCTTCCATTTACCAACGCCTGCATTGTAATCTAAAATTTATACTCTTTCATAAATATGATACTTATTATCGGCACCTAAACCCACATTCTGCTTTCAGAAGGCAGACTTCTGCGCACTAAGTCTCTCACTTTCTCAGTATGACTGGTCCTTTGTTGACCGCCATCGGGATGTTGAGAGTGCGGCTTGCGCTTTCTATGATGATCTTTTCGGCATTTTTAATGACTCTGTTCCTCGAGTCAATCCTCCCACTTCTTCTCGCAATCCTCTATGGTTCACTCGTCACTTGACAAGCCTGAAAAATAGAAAGGCGAGGCTTTTTAAAAATTATAAGCACTCGGGATCTCATACCGACTTCGTTAAATGGGGTGGTGCGCGCTCTGAATTTGAACAGCTTAACACGGAGTGTTATGATTAAATTCTTAGATGCAAGCAAGACTTTCAAAGCGACCCTAAAAAATTCGATGATTTTGTCCGCTCTAAACGAAACTCCACACAATTTCCCCCTTTAATGCATTTTAATAATGCAAATGGTGACAATGATGGTGATATAGCCAGCCTATTTGCTTTTTTTTCCAACTATGCTATGCTCCACCAGATACAAAATATGATGTTTTTCCAAGTTATCCTTAATAATTGATCACTATTATCAAATTTAAAGGCCCTTAAGCCATCATTTTCACCTGGACCGGACAATGTCCCCAGTAGTGTACTTAAATATTGTGCTGATTCCCTCTGCTCCCCCCTTCTAAAGCTGTTTAACCTATCCCTAGAGCTTGGTGACTTTCCCCTCTCGCTTGTGGACCATTTCCTACCCATTCCTTCATCCTAGAAATCTTCGCGGGCAAGCATCCAACCATTCCCCAAAGTTTTAGCGCAATTGAATGAACGGTATTATTTTTTAAAACTTCGCTGTTTTTGGACCATTTTCCGCTCATTTCTTTAACTCGAAATCTTCCCAGGCAAGCGTCCAAAAGTGCCCGAAAGTTTCATCGCAATCGGAAATTTTGCGAATTTCGCTGTTCTTGGAACATCTTCCGCTCATTTCTTCAACTTAGAAACCTTCCTGGGCAAGCGTAAATCCAATCCTCAAAAATTCATTACAATCGGATGAACGGCATAATTTTGCAAATTTCGCGGTTTTTGGACCATCTCCCGGAGTCGCCCTGGTTCTTGTGACAGCGATTATATTTAAGCTAGTGCTGGCTGCAAATCGATACAAACATTTTGGACCGTTCGATCTTTTCCTCTATTTACCCGTCTTCATGATAATCAAAACAGATGAATATTTGGCAAAATTTGGCGACTTTTTGGCCGTTTGGCTTATACCTACTATTTAACCGTCTTCAGTTGCCCTTTATCAATCTTCACAATAATTCAGGCTCAAATCATTAAATTGCAAATTTTCGCAAAATTTTGCATCATTTACCAAAGCCCCTGCATTGTAATATAAGCATTAAGCACTTTCATAAATACTCAGAAGGTAATTTTGAAAATTTCGCGATTTTTGGACCTTTGAACTTTTCGCGGCCAACCATTGGCCAAATTTTTATCGCATTCGGATGAGCGATAAAGTTTTTGAAATTTCGCGGTTTTTGGACCATTTTTTCTACTTGGAAACCTTCCTGGGCAAGCGTCGAACCATTCCCGAATGTTTTACCAAAACTGTAAATTTTGAAATTTTTGCGGTTTTTGGTCCATTGTTTTTTTTTTTTATCAAATTTCTTCAGTTAACTTACCGGTCAAGCGTTCAACCATTCCCATAAGTTTAATTGCAATCGGATAAACGGTATAATTTTCAAAACAATTTGATTTCCCAGAAAAATTAATTTTTTTTTCAAATAAAATTCATAAAAATTTTACCCAAAGAATAAAACTGAACTTTGAAAAATTAATCATATTTGCACATTTCACCTGCAGAAAGAAGTCTCCAATCTTTATAAGATCCATTGCTACATTAAGGTCATAATTGCGGAATACAACGGTGGTTCAGTCACAAGGCTACAGCCTAAATAAAAAGTGACATGGACCAACCTGTATGCAGAGGAACAAAATACCTCAGAACAACCAGCCAAAGCAGGGAAGGCTTATCTCTTAACTCTCTCATCTATTAACTCGCATCTTTAAATTATACTAATATACCCGACTTCCCCGCGTTATAACTTACCTCTCGCATTGATTGGAACGTTTTTCATATTGGTGCTTACGAGCGACTGCGACTACGTGAGCCAGCACCAACGGCCAGTGCAGCGCCAATGCCATTGCGACTATCACCACGCACTGGACTGCGTGAGAATTTGGTCCGTCGTTCCGGGGAACGACTACCCGCTGATCGGGAGCGCGAGCGTGGCGAATATGAGCGACGTCGTGGACTACGGGAACGACGACGCATGGGGGATCGAGAGCGTGACCGGCCACCACGACCTCCACGTCCGCCACCGCCGGAGCCACCACCGAGACCAGCACCACGACGACTGCTGCTGCTGTTGCGACGAGTGGGCGAAGAGGGACGGCCATAACGAGCCATTTGGACGCGCAACTCCCTGCCATCTAACATGCGTCCATCCATGGCCTCCAGTGCGTCCTCAGCATCGCGTTTGTCATAAAATCTAAGATGGACCACATAAAAAACAAGACTTTAGTTTTCGAACTTAACTACACATCTATGTTTTTCAGTGTAGTATTCTACAGTATGTTGGCCAGCAGGGATTTGGGTGGGCAACAGTTGCAAGTGAATTCAATTTAATCTGGCATCTTTGCTTGGACCAGAATCCCACTTAAATCAAAGATTCTTTTCCCAAAAGATTTGAGCAAAAAAATGCTAAAAATGTATCAACTTTGTGGTATTCTACAGTATGTTGGCCAGCAGGGATTTGGGTGGGCAACAGTTGCAAGTGAACACGCTTCAATCTGGGCATTCTCAAAAATAAACGGGGCTTGTTGCCATCAAGACAGCGCTTAAGCGATGGCGTTTGTCCCCAAGAATGCCCCGATCTAACCTCACATTTCGGCATCTGCCAGCACTTACCGCACAAAGGCAAATCCTCGGCTCTCACGTGTGTAACGATCTCTGGGTATATAAATGTCACCCACTTCACCGCAACGCTCAAACACACGACGCAAATCTTCGGGCGTGGTGCGGTATGTGAGGTTGTCCACCTACGAAAAAAAATGTGATTTCATACTTGTAGGTTATCTAACTGTACTTTTTCGCTTTCTTTTTTCCCCCGTACCCGACCGCAACAACACTTACCTTAAGCGACACCATGCCATCAATTCTCGGTGGTGGGCGTGCACCGCCCATGCCACCACCGCTGCCACCGGTGCTCATATTTTGGTTTTGGTATTGTACAAATAAATATATGCAATGAGCCTTTACAAATGTTCAACTGAATGATTGGAAACACACGACTTGACACAAAATTTTCTTCTCTTCAAAATGGCGCTGGCAGACAATGTGACCGTTTTAGGGAAAAGGAAAAATATTTTGCAAGACTGCAGTTTACAGCTATCGATTGTTTAGCATGATTTCTTAACGGTGGTAAATGTTGATGTCACAGTATTGCAGTCAGTAGCAGTTAACTGCGACTGTGTTTCCACAAACGGTTAATATTTGAAATTCAAGGTTGAATCTTTTTTTACTTCCCATTAATCTCAGAAGGAAACAGAATAATTAGTTCTTCTTTGGAAGCTTCAAATCGGGGATGTAAGCCGGTTTTGAAGTGATCCGAACCAAATCGTAACCGAACCGCTAATTCTAGCTGATAAACCGAATCTGCGTCACTTTCAAAATTGCACCGAAGCGCAAACCACTTATCAAAACGGTTCGGTTCAGTTTATTGACGAGACTTAAGATTTCAAAATTTTGTGAATATTAACTGGGTATTCTAGTCTCGGGCCCGGACTTCAGAGAGGGGCTCGGATCCCGGATTTTTGGTGAAAACTTAAATAAACTATGTACAACATGAGAAATTGTGATATTATTTTATTTGAATTAACACCCCAAATTTGAGGCCTTATTAAATTTATTTTAGGGCCTTATTTCATCTCAGTGGGGCCTTCTTTCATATTTTAAATTGGGAATTTATTTTATTATGAAATAACTCCCTAAATTTGAGGCCTTAATTCTTTTTGTTTTTTGGGGTCTCAAGTTAGCCCCTTTTCTTCTTTTTCTTGTGCGAAAATTAGAAGCACACAAGCCAAGAGATTGAGAGGAACTCGGCTTTGGACCTTTGGGGCTGTATCAAGCCATTTTCCATTTTACAAGACCCTTTTCGATATCTAAAATGATTATTTCGCGCCCATCACTTCATCGCTGTCACTGTGACTGCCACTCACAGGTAGACGCAACAACTGCCCATCTCTAACTCTTCGATAACGACTATTTTTGCTTTGTCTACGCGTGGCGCTTGAAACGTGTTAAATCAAGTTTTGCTAGTTAACGAGGCAAAAGAAAAAAGAATTTACAGGTGGTTTGTCCTGTGTCCTGCAAACCAACGCGAATCGGAGCAAATTCATATTTGCCGGACTGTGAAAGAAAAGTTATCGAGTACGAGCGAAAAGTTATCGGAACCTCAGTGGGCTAGTTAAACCGAAAACAACAACAAAATAGATAAAAAAAAGTTGAATTAAAACAAAACAACTCAAATATAAAGTTTAACTTAACTCGAGTCTGGCTTAAAATCAAACGGCACTACACCGCCGCCCCCACCATTAGTTCGCTCTCAATTGTCCGTGTGGTGACCGCGTGTGTTTGTGAGTGTGCAGGAGGAAGAAGAAGAGAGCAGCAGAAGTCGAAGGAGGGCGAAAGTGTGTCGTCGTGTGAAAAAGTGTAAAGTAAAAGCAGAAGAATTATCATGGCAGCTCAGGAAAATACGGAAATTTCAACAAAGTTCTCCACACTCAATGTGAATGCCGTGGAATTTGTGCCCAGCTTTAATTATAGCAGCGCAGTGGCCGCTGCAGCAGCAGCGCAAGCAGAAGCCGAAGCGCCGCCGCCGCCTCCACCTACTGAGAATACCACGCCAACAACAACAGCAGCGGCAGTAGCAGCGGCGACAACAACAACAACCACAACAGCAGCAGCAGCAGTAACGGGATCGGGATCAGCCACACCAGCCACCACGCCAGATTCCACGGGCAGCGGGGGATCAACAAATGCTTTGGCTGCAGCAGGGATGGAGGCAGCAGACTCGGCAGACGCATCCGCTTCTGCATCACCAGCCCAACCAGGTTCGCCAGCAGCTACAACGCCTTCAACTACTCAAGCAGCGCCCATTGAAAACATAAACTCATTGGACAAACTTACTAACAATGGTAAAAGGACGTGGGGGGAGTAGTTGGCTCATTGAACTTTCCTCCACACACACACACACACCCACTTTCATACATACAAACACTTGCATGTGCTTATGCTTGCCTTACTCTTAAGTTCATATCTAACTTGTAACAAAGACAAATTTGCTGTTGCCTTTTTGTTGTCACCTGCGTCACCGCCCTCTCCCCACCCATCCACTAACCAAAGAAACTAACTGCATAAATAGCACCCCCTCCCTCTGTCTCCCCATAGACATAACCTCAATATCTCATATGCAGCGTCGACACTTGACAAATGGCATGTGTTGTTGCTTTTGTTGGTTTTTGTGCCCAGTGTTTGATGGTTAATGACAATTTCCATGCATTAGAACAGCAGCATTTTCTTTTTGACCGCTTTTCACGCCTTCGTGTCGCCAATTTTAATCTCCTCTCTCACACATCATCAGAGTTGAGCAATTGTGTTGCAGTCACTTGTCGTGACTGAATCTGTTCTAAACCGTTACATAGACAGGCTGAATATTTGAATTTATTTGATGGCCTTGTTCGCTTTAAATCACTTCGATGTTTTAACTGAAATTATCTTTTTAGAAAAAGTAAAACCTTGACATTGGTTCAAAACGAGGTGCAGTTAAATATAAAGTGTATTGAAAGATAATGAAAGCCATTTCATTGATACAAACCTCTTGGAAGTAAATAGTGGATCGTTTCAGTGTTTAATACTACTTTTTAAGCGCCGCTTCGGTTCATTACAGGTCTTTTGGAACCAACTAAACCACTGTTCGGGTCGGTTAAGTAATTTATGAAAGCTTGTTTCCGAATATAATGTTATCTATAGGCCGGGTGGCTCAGCGGATAGTGTGCTGTGCAAGAGGTCGTGGGTGCGATCCCGCCTCGGAACATCTAATGAAAAGTTTTTTTTTTTTTGAATAAACTTTACACCCCCTGTCTGCTGTTGGCGCCAGCTTTGTAGTAATTAGTCATACAAAAGCTCTCAAAACTGCCGTTCGGATTTGGCGTTAAACTATAGGTCCCTTTCTCTTGTGCGAAAATTAGAAGCGCACAATTCTAAAGATTGAGAGGGCTCGGCTTTGGCCCTTTGGGGCTTTGTCAAGCCATTTTACATTAAATAGTGAAACAATGCATCGATATGGTCATTTCCCGAGTTATGTACTTTACATTTGTACGCATATTTTTGCTCATTTCTGGCGATTAAAGCCATATAACATTCAACTAAACATAGTGGTACATAACGCTTTGAGAGTACTCAATTTAAGGAAAAACAGTTGGCCAGTTTGCTTTACAAAGAAATAATGGTTGATTTAGGTGTACTTTGCAAAAATATTTGAAATCAACATACATTTCCTTATTTTCAGCGATTTTTATTGATTCAGTTTCTTAAAATGGTTGAACTCCTTTAGACAGTACTGTAGTGCTTCGCAAAATCTTCACGAAGATTCTTCACAATAGCGCATTTTATCTTAAATTTTTTAGATTTTCTGTGCAGAATTCATCAATGATAGGTGTTCCAGCTATGGTTCATATAAGAGCCGATCGACGCAACGAAATGAAAGTGCAACAATATATGAAATATTTAAAATTTTTTAAGACCCTCTTTTGGTCTAGAAAAATGTTTCTTTCGATTTTTATTCGCTCTTATTTTTAGCTCAGACATTACAAAATATTATCCCAAAAAATTTTTTTAAAAATTCGAAATTCTTTCGGAGTTGTAATCATTGTTGTGAAGCAATGTTTTTGCCTATATGAGTCATTCACAAAATAGTTTAAACGCCTTTTTCATACTGGTTCGCAGCTTTTCTTAAGTTCTATTGAACCGATTTTGATGATGTAGGGCTTAATGGATGCAAAATTAACGTGGCTATGGCCCGAACTGGACTGCAAAAAAATTGTCAAAAATCGATTTCTCATTTTCATTTAGCCGCCATTTTTACAAATTCAATTTTTTTTCATGATTCTGCTTCGGGCCATAACGGCATTTATACTAACCAATTTCCCTTCTTCCGTTTTGCTTTCCGATAATAGTGACTTCCGGAAAGCTGCGAACCATCACAGACCTTTTTTAGAGGACCCTACTTTGGAGGCCGAGAACTTTTTGAACATCCCTTACATTCAAACATTTTTAGATTTGTATAGTTTTTAATGAATTGTGCAACCAAATACTAAAAACAGAATTAGAAAATTTTTCCTGATTTTTTCCACAAGTTTTTAAAAAATATGTAAAAATCAGTCGCCTAGGCCAGAAGAGAGCCTTAATTCAAATTTCGGAAACACTCAAGCTGTTTTTTCGCTCGTCGAGATCTTGTATGAGATGAGTGAAAAACACCTCAGTAACCTCAGTGTAAATAAAGCTTTTCATATACACTTTTATGAAACTTTTGTGAGATATCAGATAAGGGAATATACAGCTTAAGCAAGGCTCTTGCCCTTCTTCATATATTTATTTTATTTTGGTGGGTTCTACTAAAGCGAGGAGCCACCGTTTTGGTAAATCTGGATGGATTTTGTTCGTGCGCTACAGGAACTTAATTTTGCTATAAAAAAACGGCTCGATATTTTTCAAAGGTTGAACATTTATTGGAAAGGTTGGTTCATGTCATTTATATATGAAAAACAATTTCGTTAAAATGACCACAACGGCTGACTTGGAAGTAGACCATTCGATCCACTCAATGTTGTGTCAGCAATAGCAACTCGAATCCCGTTCTTCAACTCATCAATTGTTTCAGGATTGTTTGCATATCATTTGTCCTGGACCGCTTCCCACAGATAATAGTCTAACGGTGTCAGATCACAGCCTCTTGGCGGCCAATTCAAATCTCCATATTTGCTGATTATTCGATTTTCAAGATGGGGCGCAGAAGATCGATTGTGGCGTGCGCTGTGTGGCACGTATCTCCATCTTGTTGAAACCAAATATCGTCCGTCTTTCGCTTAAATTTCCTCGAAGAACCAATCTCTTAACATTGCGCGGTAGCGCTTACCATTCACGATCACGGTGGGTCCTTCTTTATTTTCAAAGAAAAATGGACCAATGATGCCTCGAGACCAAAATACGCACCAAACAATGACACGTGGTGGGTGCATTGGCTTCTCGACGACGATATGCGGATTTTCTGTGCCCCAGATGCGACAGTTTTGTTTATTAACATAAAATTCACCATACTCGGCCAAACGATCTTCCGCCCAATTTGCGAACTGTAGATGATTCGGATGGTCTATTGGCTTTAGCTGCTGCATCAATTGAACTTTGTATGTCTTCACGGCAAGGACTTTATGCGAAATTCGCATCAAAGAAGTGCGCGAAATGTCCAATTGTTGAGATCAATGGCGAGTTGACTTCGATGGTTGTTCACGTACATTTTCAGCAACCGCAGCAATGTTTTCGGTCGATCGCACCGGACGAGTACGAACACGGGTTGGTTTATCCACTAACATTCCAGTTTCACGAACTCGCTTCACGAATTGATCCACAAATTGAGTTTTCGGAACATATGTTTTTTGTTAAATGGTTTTTTCAAATTTCGCACAGCTTGAGTCGAGGACTCACCACTTTGGAAATATGTTTTTAATATTTCCCAACTTTCTCCAAGCGTAATGTCAAAGTTCGTAAATGTCAAAGTTTTTCCTAAATATAAGTCGCTTTCCGAATGACATTTGACGTTTTATGAATAGTTCAAATTCCAAACACTTGATGGACCACCCTGTATCTTAAGCGTCTATATATAAGTTTCATAGAGAAAATATAATACACATCGTATCCGGAGAAATTATTATTGAAGCACTATTAAGAAAAAAAAGATTCAAATTATCTTTGACTCGAAACACATTATATTTTTATAAAGAATTATTGTCGCAATTTTTCGTTGATGGACAAAAGTAGCTAGTGTTTGTTATCGCACCTTAGTCAAAAACATTCAGACTCATTTACACCTGAGATTTTTCCGTAAAGATGCAAAATGGTGACGAAAAATAATTCGTAGTAATTAGTAAGAGTTAAAATGCATATTAAAAGTAGAGAAAAAGTTATATCCTGAAGCCAGGTCCGTATCTAGGAACTATTTTAAATTGTAAATATTTAATTAACTGTCAACAGCGACAATTTGTTTTAAGGTTTCCATGTTTAAAAAAGACCTCCTTTTACGTTAATAAAGGAGATGATTTTTCCCATTTCGGCTATTAAACTTTTGACTTACAACCTTAAAATTGTGATCTTATGCTCACGTAATGCTCGTATAATAAATATCGTATCACTAAAAAACTTGGCTTAGCTCAAAGTAAATATCTTAATGTATAGGAATTGTTAAATATGATTTTATTAATCTTTAAGGCCTTTACTCAGATGAAAAAAAAATTATTTCGACACATATCTTAATTTAAAAAGGCCAGCTGCTTGAAAGCAACCATTATGAGAACTGTTTAAAAGTTTTTCTATTCACGTGAAGTTTTGTGGCGAACTCAATTTGTATCTCATCTGAGCAAAGGCCATAAATATTTTGTTATCACCATCACATTGTCATTTACTCATCTCTGGCAAGCACCGACATTTTGCCATTCCCCCCATCAAGTCAGACGCAGCAGCTGTTTTGACACGCACACTCACACTCACGTGTTTTTGACACGTTTACGTTTTGCGTCTTTTAAGCTAAGCACGCTCATTCGCTCGCTGTTGAAGTTCTATTCCCTCTCTATTTCTCTCTTACTCGCCCCGATGACTCGCCGCATGGCTCCATTCAACACGCTGCCTCTTGTTGTTGTTGTTGCTTTTATTGTTGTTATCGCTTGCCTTGTTGCTGTTTGGCCCAAATGACGATGGCAGCGGTTGAAACCGCTTTGAACTTGATTTCGGAAGTCTTAGTGTAGTCGCCGTCGATGGTGAACCGCACGGCCCAGCGACTCGTCTAGTAATGAAATTTTTGTGAATTGTGTTTGACTTGTTGTGTGGCGCTTTAATTGTAATTAAATTTACATATTTATATAATTATTAATTATGTCTGTAAATGGCAGAAAGAAATTGCACTCGAAAAAAAGTTAGTAACGGTAAAACACTCAAGTGTAAAGTAAAAGCTGCGCGCGCAGTGTGTCTTATTTTCTGTCGGTTATGTCAACTGTTGTGACCTGGTGTTGTTAGCCATGATCTCTTGTCTGGATTGTGTCCAGTTTTAACTGCAAGTGTTAAGTTTTTACGTGCGTGTGATGTGGCAGCATGCATTCATACATACGTATGAACATATGCATCAGGTGGGCAAGAGTTGATCAGGCACTTAGTAACACCCACTCATTACAAACCCCAGGCGCTAATTGCCTTATGCCACCCTTCACCAGAAGCAACGGCATTATTCACATCAAACTTTGCTCAGCAACAACAAAATGTTACCAACATACGTAGGCACGCGGCATGGCGAAAGGGGATTTCGGGCCCGGGGGTTTTTCTCATGTTGTACATAGTTTATTTAAGCTTTCCTCAAAAATCCGGGAGCAATATCGCATACCAGATGCAGAGAACAGCTTGAGATAGGAACATCCCCAGCTGACGGTGGAATGTTTAAATAAAATTTGGCACTGTAAGTTCTTACGTACCATCTTGGACGGTAGTCGGTGGACGCTAGCTAGAATTGGCTATTAGACCTAGGTGTGGTGACTGCCCACTTAAACATCATTAATTAAACCCAAAAGTTGAAGTGTATTGGTGTGCGAAAAAAAAAGAGACGCGAACTAGCTCTGACCTGCCCTCATCGAACGCTGGTCTGCGACTGAAAGCAAATTGAGCGCAGTTTGCTCTCTTGTGTCAAGCCTCGTCATGCACTCGGCTCGAGTCTGTGTGAATAACGAAATTTAAGCGGCCCCTGGAGGCCAGGCATGACCATCGCTGCTCTAAAATCAAGATTACGACCTAATTCATCACTGCTGTATTCACTTCTGATGAGTTGTACTGAGGAAAGTTCAGGCTCAGGTTTCAGACGGAACTACTAGTCATTTTTTTTTGGTCTACGACTCAAAAGTAACGAAGTAGCTAATCATTTATAGCCAGATATGCCAGATAAGCTATCCTTTTAGTTTTTCAATAATTTAACAGCAATTCCAAATCCAAAGTAGATAGATCTAGCAACTAATTGGGAAAAAATGACCAAATGCTTAGGACTCTATCGTTAAAGTAATTCCAAATTACGCTTAGGGATTGCATCTGACAGGCTTCTATAAATAATTACAAGCGAAAATGATGAAACTGATGTCAAACTCCTTAAATTTTTAATAGGTTAGTTGCTTTTTGGTTAGTTTTTCGTAATTTAATGATTCGTCAGTCACGAAAAGTGGTTTTAATCTTTCTTTATGCTAGTCTCGTCATCATTGGTCAACCACGGAATGTATCGCTATTTTGTTTATCATAATGCTGGTGATTCAGCTATTTGTGGCCTTGAAAAGTAGTTTCTCAAGTATTTATCAGTCATATTACCATGAAAAGCCCTCAACTGAGAATTAAGGTTTGTTTGCATTGCGATCCTCTTTGATATTTTTTCGCGAAAAAAATATCCGTTTGAAATTGCAGCCATTCCGGTTTCTCGTTATTAAGGTATAAATTCTTTAGGCTCCCCTTATTGCTTGCACTGGCACAAACTTTTTGCTTATGTTTACTTTATGGCATGTGTACATATCACTTCAGACAAAGCTCTCAAATTGCAAGCTTGACAAAACCATAAACCATTTCCTGTCTATTTCAGAAATCGATCCCGCTGACAGCTGGGACGTGGAAGATGATGCTGTTATAACGCCCGAAGATGAAGAAGTTGACGAGTCTGAATTCGCGGAGGGTGGTGAGTTGTCGTCAAAGCTATCCAAGAAGAAAGTAATCAAGGTTGAGGAGAACAGAAGCAAGCGGGAGCATGTGAATGTGGTGTTTATTGGTCATGTTGGTAAGTGGATAACTGCTCCCTAACAGCTTCAACAACTAATTTCCACTTATTCTAGATGCTGGCAAATCAACAATCGGTGGACAAATCATGTCTTTAACTGGCATGGTGGACAAGCGTACTCTGGAGAAATACGAACGTGAGGCTCGTGAGAAATCTCGCGAAAGTTGGTATCTCTCTTGGGCATTGGACACAAATCAAGAGGAACGTGATAAGGGCAAAACTGTAGAAGTGGGTCGTGCATATTTCGAAACAGAGCGCAAACATTTCACCATCCTAGATGCACCCGGACACAAAAGCTTTGTGCCGAACATGATTGGCGGAGCGGCGCAAGCGGATTTGGCTGTTTTGGTCATCTCAGCGCGAAAGGGTGAATTCGAGACTGGTTTCGATCGAGGCGGACAGACCCGAGAGCATGCCATGTTGGCCAAAACAGCTGGCGTTAAGCATTTGGTTGTGTTGGTCAACAAAATGGATGATCCCACTGTCAATTGGGATCAGACGCGTTACAACGAATGCAAAGACAAGATACTACCATACCTCAAGAAGCTGGGCTTCAATCCGGCCAAGGATCTTACCTTTATGCCTTGTTCTGGTCTCAGTGGCTATGGATTGAAGGATACAATCCCAGAGTCTCTATGCTCCTGGTACCGGGGGCTAGCTTTTATACCATTTATCGATGACCTGCCCTCACTTAATAGAAAATCGGACGGTCCATTCATTATGCCCATTGTGGATAAATATAAGGATATGGGTACAGTTGTCATGGGCAAAGTGGAATCTGGTATGGCGCGCAAGGGTCAAAATTTGCTTGTGATGCCGAATAGGGTGAGTTATTGATATAAATGAGTGAATAGGTGAAATATAATAATAATATTTATTTTTGCCCCCAGACGCAAGTGGCTGTGGATCAAGTGTTCTCCGATGACTATGAAGTGACATCCGTCAGTCCCGGCGAAAATGTCAAGATCAAGCTGAAAGTGAGTAAACAAACTATAGGGAATATACTGATTCTTTTAGAACTAAATTGGATTTTAGGAAATTAGATTTTCTTTTGGGTCTAGTTTATTAATCTAAAAGAGTACGTACAAAATTTAAGTTTGAAGTTATTCGTTGTGCGTTACTTATTTTATACTTTACACTTATTTTGAATATTTATTTCAATCAATCAAGTAGACTCAAGTTCTTAAACTTAAAATAAATAACAAATAACGCATCAGGCGTTCTTGATGGCTTTGGTTAACTTTGGTTGTCTTCAAACTGTCTGCTTGATTAATAAACCTCACGCGAATGCCATTCCCACAAGTTTTTAATGATATTTTGATCAGAAGAGTACGGAGGCTCCTCAATTTGAAAAAAAAATGTTACTTTCAATTCACTCGATTACCACTCGAGCCATGTCATTTTGAAGTGTCCGAGAAAATGGCCCAAAAATAAGTTGGAAAGGGTTAGAAATGTCTGTAGCTTTCGATTTGGAGTTCGAAAGCCCTTTAATTGGAGGTGAGGTCCCCCAATTCTTCCCATCTCATATCAAAGAAATAGTATTTCAAATCGTTTACATGTCGTACATTTAACTCGTACCATCTCTGAGATCTTTGCGCTCAGACGGACAGACAGACGGACATTGCTATATTGACTCGGCTTTTGATGTTGATCCAGAATATATAGTTTATAGGGTCGTCGGAGATGCTTTCTTCTGGCTGTTACATACTCTTGCACTAACTCAATATTCTCTGTGTACCTTTAGTAGAATATGAAAATCAGCAAAGCACAAAAGAAGTTTGAGTCTATTTGATTGATTCTGAATAAAGTTTGATTTGATTCACTTGATCGAAATCATGTTAATTTAACTTGTTTCTGTTATAAATTTCATCACAGGGCATCGAAGAGGAAGATGTCTCACCTGGTTTTGTGCTCTGCGATGCCACAAATCCCATTAAAACGGGAAAAATCTTTGATGCTCAGGTCGTTATTTTAGAACATAAATCAATTATCTGTGCGGGTTATTCGGCTGTTATGCACATACACTGCGCTGCCGAAGAGGTTACCGTGAAGGTAAGTTAAAATTTTTTTGTAAGAATGAAACATTTGTAACTGCATTTCCACTTTCTTTTATTTCAAAGGCCCTCATTTGTTTGGTGGATAAGAAGACTGGTGAGAAATCAAAAACACGTCCAAGATTCGTGAAACAGGATCAGGTTGCAATTATGCGAATTGAATGTTCCGGAATGATTTGCCTTGAACAGTTTAAGCTATTTCCACAAATGGGTCGCTTCACGCTGAGAGATGAAAGTGAGTTGAATTTAAAGTCAACCTAAAGAGTTTATTTACTGTTTTCTTTCCTTGTTTTCAGACAAAACCATTGCCATTGGCAAGGTACTGAAGGTGGTCGAATAAATTGAGCCAAGCTAAATTCGAGCGCCCCGCCTTTTTTGATATAGCATTGCACCCACTCACACACACCTACAGACGAGAGACACGCGTCCCCGCTTTCTTCATGATTATGTATTTGACTCACACTCCACACCCCTTCACACTCACTCACACACTACAAAGTTTTTTTACTTTCTACCATAGCAATTGATTATACATTTGATTAGAGGAAAGTTATAACTATCTTAAAAAAAAAACAAAAACAAATAGCAAACGAAATGAAGGAAAGATACAAACAATACGGGCTAAGAGAGTAACGAGTTCAGTTCAGAGAGAGCAACAGAAATGATGTATTATATATATATATAATATTATGTAACGGAGTAAAATTTACATTATATAACACATATATATATATATACATATGTATGCCAGAACAGAAGGAAAAAAGTTAAAGCCAATGATAATAATTGATACAAGCCGAAAATTTTAAGTTCATTTTTTTTTGTTAAATTACAAAAGCTACAAGCTCCAGCCCCCCTGATAACTCTTTTTTATATAATGCCCTTGAATTGCAAAGTTGTTCTGGTAATAAAAATATTTAAGTTTAAATAAAGTTGATATCGATTTATAAGCTCAACCTCTCTTCTACTCCCATATTATGTGTGTATGCCTAAAATTCAATTTTAATTATCCGAAAAATCATACTGTTAATTTTTAATGCTTTTTTTATACATATACATCAAATATTTAATTTGCTTTTGATATTTCTTATTTGTATAATTTAGTAAATTGGAGAAAACACAACACATATGCATATATATACAAAAAAAAACAAAAAAAAAAAAAAAAAAATGCAGACAACAAACCGATTATGAAACGAAATAATAAATGCCTTTTTTGCTTATGAGCAGAAACCAAAAAAAAAAAAAAAAAGAAATTTTCCTTTCATTACCGAGTTTATTTACCTTGAGTCTTTGGTTGGCCCTGTTTCAGTTTTGACTTTGGTTATTATTTCGGTATTTACAAATAGAAAGGGGCAAGTTGGGGTCTTTTTTAAAGGGTTGTGGCCTACCTAAAGCTTAGAGTACGTTTTGCGGATCGCTTTTTAATTGCCTCGAACCCTTGTTTATAACTTATTGAATCATCAAGACATTTTTGCTGCATTCGGTGTATATCAGTTCTGACTGTTGACTGGATTGTACATTTTCTGGGAATATATCGCCTTTTCCCAGTATTGCTTTTGTTTTTGCATGCGAGTCCATCTTGAAGCCGTAACACAAGTCAAACTTTAATTTTATTTGCTAAACTTAACTAAGAGATCTACTAATCCAAACTTTTTGCAGTTTTCTTTCCATTTAACTTTACCAAAGCGGGTTTCTACTTTCAGTTTTCGTCTTCATTTTGTGTGTCTTCAGTTTGTATTCCCACGTTAAACCATATAACAAGTTAAAATCAAAATAAAAGTTGTTACAAGTTACAAACAAGTCGACCCTCTCTAAGTTAATGCAATTAACTTGAAATATAATAACAACAACCATACACAAACCCAAGAAAGCATCTTGAACGAAAGTAAAAAAACTGTGCTTTTTTTTAAACGCTTTCCATAGCCTCCTAATAAATTGAAACGCGATTAAATAATTCATTATGTAAACATAATAATAAACCAATAAAAAAAACCCCTATAATTGTTGATAACGCGAGAACTTATTTAAATGTTTTCACTCACACACACACACAGAAACACAACACACACTCACGCTCTTACACTTACCCAGAAATGGAAGGAAAAACTATGAAACAAAATAGAAACGATCGAAATAATAGAAATTATATAGACAAAACGGGAATATTTATACAACAAGAAATTGAAATGTATTATTATTATACATATACATTAAAAAAAAAACAAAGAATCCGTATAAATTTGAACATTTTTTATCAATAAAAAGCGAAAAGAAAAAAATTTAAAAAAAAAAAAATGATGAAAATTAAAAGAACCAGCAAAGAAATGCATTTTTAATTAGGGTATTTAACTGCATCACCGGAAGCATCAATTTTATTCATCCTGATGTAGAAATTAACAGCAGTATTTAAATTGCTTTACTTAAAGTAGCAAAAGTTGTAAAATTCGGATTAACTTAAAAATTTTTTTTGCTACTTAAACTGCTGCTTTGTAAGTCACAGAAGTCAGTGTCAAAGCAAAAAAAAAAAAAAAAAGTTGTAAAATGGGAAAGCAGTTCAGTAGTCAATGGTTGCGTTCACCAGCATAAATCGATGACCAAAAATCGACTAATTTTGTTAGATTGCGCTGGTGAACGGGTGGTTGTGTTATGTGGGTTGCTAGTGTTCGTGCTTGTGTTATACTGCGTCACAGAGTGTCACATTTTAGTGTCACAATGTCAAATTCGTATGGAGCTGGGGCATTGTGACACTGAAATGTGACACTCTGTGACGCAGTATAAGCCCAGCATTAGACGTAAATCCATCAAAGTATTTCTTTGTTAGATTGATTTGATTTGTGATTGTTATCGATAGCAAACAGCTGAAAGCAATAAACAAAGAATTAATTTTGTAAAAATTAAAACAAAATGGGCAAGGAATCGTCTTTGCTTTTCGCAGTTTGGATGTTGGCAAAACGGGAGTCCTTCTCATCGGTAGGTGACCGTTTCGACATACCAAAAATCTCTTAATGAAGTATCCAATGTTCTTAATCCAAATGCCCACACCCACGCACACCGCGTCCCATTTGCAGCTTTAACTACATCTCGCATGTCTGCCACACCACCGGCAACCGCTTGCCCAGCTCTGCCCTAAAGATGACTCGCCGAGGTGTGTATGACTTGTATCTACTACGGTATGGCCTGCAGCACCTCTAGCATGATCCACAGCTGGACATCTTCACTGACATTTGGTATATTTGGACATTTGGTGATCACCTCAATGGCACTCGGCCAATCCTGCTACAGCATGTGCACGATATGAGAATGTTTTTTTGAGTTTTTTCTGACTACACCTTTTATTTCCTTCATTCCAACTCAATGTCAAGCAAAAAATCGCTTACGTTGCGTAGCCCCTAAACAAATTTATATCCTTCAATTAAGCTTGCCACACTAAGGTCATCTGGTCAATTTGACTATTAACACTTTCAGGATCGAAATAAAGTGATCTTAAAAACTTGTTCAGGACATACTATTAGTAGTATGACCATTAAGGTTTACTTCTATAAATTTCAAAGACCTATGTAACCTAAATGGTTCCATGTCTATTGATCAGATTAGTTGATCTTACATCTGCACAAACTGCAACGAAAAATAATTAGAAACGTGGACTGCGATAAGGCTTAATTTTCAAACTTGCACCGCAGGCAAATTTTTTTTTTAAATCGAGCGAATTTAAATTGTTTTCAATTCGTAAAATACTTTCAAATTTTGTAGTCTACTGGTTGTAAATTCATGTGTTCAAGTGCTGAGATCGCAAAAGTAAGGTGAAAATGGAGGCATGGCTGTAAAAGTTTAGTTTTTAGTCAAAATTTCAGACTATTGCTAATATTTAGTCAGTAATTCAAACCCAGGATTCGAATTACGATATTAAAATAGAGTTAGAAAAACTTTCATAGCACTAGCTGTCTAAGCATTCGCCGACACTCAGTCGATCAAATGAAGAACCTTCAAAGCATTGACTGCAGAAGTGCTTTCCTCTTTTACAACTTTTGTTTTTTTCATTGTGCTTAGACACTGACTGGTGAGATTTACAAAGCTGCAGTATAAGAAGCAGTCAATAAAATGAAAACTTGTCCATGTTTTTAAACACTGATTAACAGTTTCTAAGAGGGCAGTTCAATAATCAAAGGCGCATTTTAGAATGAAAAGCTACTTACTTAAACAAGCGTCAGCCTACCAGTAAAAGAAGACTATAGTCTCATTGAAATCAAATCCACTTTCGCAAAAGTTATGCGATTTAGAGGACGAGTCAGGTGCAAGAAATGGCTAAAATCACAAAGGCTTTGTATTAGGGAATCCAGCGCTATTGGGCCAAATAAAAATATTTTATTCATAATGTCAATGACATGTTAAACTGCCCTTGTATATCCATTATTTACATAATTTTCGTGCATTTATTATTTGTAGCCAGCAACCATTCCGCCAGTTGCTTGCTTTTGCAACCTTTTTAGGGCATCTTGCCTGCTTCGCTGGTGGCAAAAATCGTGCTTCCAAACGCACGGAGCTTGATAAGCACATCGAGCAAAGGATTCAATATTCGAGCAGCTGGCCTGGACATTCGATATGAAAGCGGCGCATATTGCTACTATGGCCCAGATCAATAAGATGTGGTTGACCATAATGTTGACTTTAGAATAATTGTATTTCGTTGCGCATTTAACAGAATTTGGATGGGGATTTAATAATCAGCTGTAAAGCGAAGAGCGAAACTAACACCTATAACTGAAACAAATTGATTGTAAAACGTGACTGATCTGAACACAAATTCGAAATTATGCAATCAATATATTTGGGAATCGTATACGTCACGTCGAAAACTTTCTAGACCCTACCAGGGTTTTTTGAAAAATGAAAAAAAAATTTGATTAACCATCAGGACTGTTCCCATTTCAAATTTTAATGAGAAAGAAAGTCGACCAAGGTCGACTATAGCATACTTTGTACCTGTGAAGTGCTGCCCATAATTGTTTCTTTTCCTTATAACTCGACTAACGTTCATCCGATCTTTACCATTCCTTTGGCGGATCGATAAATAATCTTTCTATCTATAAGACTGTGGCAGATATGATGTTTTTTTCCATTTGCTGGGGCGGGAGAGGGTGTTGCAAAAATTAAAAATTAACTTGATCTGCCTGCAAGTATAAGAAGCAAATGTCCCATACATGCCAAACCTTTACCTCTTACCATCTCTGAGATCTGTGCGTTCATACGGACAGACAGAAGCACAGACGGACACTTTTGCACGAAACTTATTATACTCTGTGTACCTCTGGTACAGAGTATAAAAAGTAAAACGATTGCAATTCCGAACCGATTTAATTTTGGCATAGCAAATAGTTATTAAGCATTTGTACCCAGGATGTGGGATGTTAGTGCTCAGTGCGAATAGCCTATTATACACCTTTTTCAAACTAGATGCCCGATTCTGGAATATCAGACAAATACGTATATACTTAAAATTAATATCGAGTGTCAAAAATATTTCCCAAGCCAACTAAGCTCGCCATTTCACCATAAATAGAAAATACTGTGGGCGCGGGTGTGGCTGTGCAAAAGGTCGTGGGTGCGATCCCGCGTCGGAACATCTAATGAAAAGTTTTTTCTTTGATTAAGCCCTATGTAGTAATTATCCATGCAAAAGCTTCTCAAACTGCCGTTCGGATTTGGCGTTTAACTAAAGGTCCCTTTCTCTTGTGCGAAAATTAAAAACGCACAAGCCAAGAGATTGAGATGTTGAAGACTTAGCTTTCTAGCTCTAAACGTTTAGTCCGTGTGTAGATCAGACAGTCAATGAATGAATCATCCATATAAAAGTGGGAAAATGGTAATGACGTCGAAACCAAATCACAGTCTTCCTAATGGAAGCAGTCAGAAGTGCCAAAACCGAAAAAGGCCCCTCCAAGTTGGGTTTGCTAACAATTTTCACCGAACAAAAACTGATTACAGTGGCGTGGTGCATCGTGAGTTCATCTCAGAAGAACGTAAGGTCAGGAATGAATTTGTGCGCTGTTTGAGTAAAGCAAATGGCCCGCACTTTTCACAAAACAATTCATTGTTTTTACAACCCAATAAAGCTCGCCAATTTTGCCCAAATTGGTCCCTGTTTCTTTTCCAGGTCCCAAAGTTGGAAGTTTTGCCACGATCGAGGACCTAAAGATATCTTACGGGGATTACTTTGGAAGACACAAAATAGATAGACAATTATAAGAACCTTTTTTATTTATTTATTTTTTTGCAATGTCATAAACGACACAAGATTTCAAACGTAATCTGTCCGAACGTGATGGATCAATATCACATTCAATATCTAATGATGCATTCTGGGCTGGGAATGAAAGTACCAACGCTAGTACAAATAACAACGGCGTGATCTTCATGGTTTTTTTGGTACAATAGAGATTACTTGGCTTTGGAATATTGGGTATATATAGCAAATTAGAATTGGAATTTCATGTCGTAGCTCGTAAATAATTGGATTTGCTTTGGTTGCATAAACAATCAATTTTTGGTTACACAACAAACAAAAAAGAGTAGAAAAGTAGATCCAAGCCGGCTGTAATATACTCTGTAACAGCGAAACAGCGTTTCAGTCGCTGGCTAGCGATCAATAAAGTAGGTCAGAGCTGAGTTGAGTTGATTTACTATCTGACACCAACACACTCTCAATTTAAGACCTCGCTGTTTTTGACAAACCCTGAAAGTGTTGGTCTTTATTTTAGTTTAGTTTTTGTTTTAAGGCATCATACTCGTTGCTAACTTCATTTCGAAACTAACTTTTGCTCGGTACATTGTTCTTAGGATCTAATTCGTTTATAAGCTTACAATAATATGCAACGTTAACGATATTAAAGGGCTGCACGTCAGAAGCAATCATATTCAAAACTTGTTGGTCAATTTTTCGTTGCTGAGCCAACCAGGAACTACTTGGATATAAAGGGTTCGTTCTAAAATTTGATCCATGCCAAATAGCAATTCGATTTTCTGCTCATTCTTAAATTCAAAATGAATGCGCTTTAAATGATCCATTAGGTTCGTGACCGGTTGTGGTGCAGCGGGTTGTGTGTGTGCCTCCTGGTGCGGTTTCGATTTCGCCTCTAATGAAAAAGTTCTCTCTTTAAAGACTTACAAAACCGGTCACCTTCACCAGCCATTTTGTTAATGCATGTAAGATGAAACTATTGTACGAATAAATGAAACCATATTTTTCTGATAAAATATCAAGTCACTGTTATTTATTTATTTAATTTAATTTTTCATATCTGGGAACACATTCATTCCCGATCATTCGACAATGGGGTGAATGTCCACAATCCATAGTTATTTTTCTACACCCGAATGTGTCTGGGAGTGAAAGTACCACTGGAAGTACCACAGTCAGAACTAATAGCAACGGCGTCATCTTCATTTGGCTGAAATAATACAGAATACTTGCCTTTGGACTATTGGTTATATACAGCAAATCAGAATTGGAATTTCATACCCTAGTACTTAAATAATGAGATTGGTTCTGGATGCAAAAAATCAAATATTTCTCGGTTCGTAACAAGAATTAAGTCTGCTTTCTTTTCCTACATGAAAACTAGGACTTGATAAACTGGACTTTCACTTCTCCCTTGTACATAAATATGCGAGGTTTGCTTTCCATTTTTAAAAACGACTTTTGTATTATTTCTCTTCTCAAAGTCGTATTATCCCGAGTTTAAATATGATTTCAAACGACATCTTCACAAAACCATCCGAAACGGCTCGACCGATTTGTATGATATTTTTATACCCCTTACTCGTAGAGTAAGAAGCGTATACTTAAGTCGTGCAAATGTAAGTAACAGGCAGAAGGAAGCATCTCCGACCCCATAAAGTATTTATATTCTTGATCAGCATCAATAGCCGAGTCGATCTAGCCCTTTCCGTCTGGACGTCCGCCCGTCTGCCTATATGAACACCTAGATCTCAGAGACTAGAAGACCTAAAGCAACCAAATTTAAAATGTCGACTAGTATTGTCTGCACGCAAATTAAGTTGGTTTCAAATTTTGACAACGCCACTTCCGCCACCACAATAAGAAATGTTGAATAACTCCCACAATTTTGAAGATATAAAGCGTAGTGTAAGTGCCCAATATCTACAATCTCTGAAACTTGCATAAAGATAGAATAATAAATGGCGGAAGGAAGCATATCCGCCCCAATAAAGTATATATATTCTTGATCAGCATCAACAGCCGAGTCGATATAGCCATGTCCATCTGTCCGTCCGTCCGTAAGAACAAACAGATCTCAGAGAGGGTAAGAGGTTTGACATATATGGGACATATGTTTCCTATACTTGCAGGCAGATACAGGTTTATTTTCAATTATTGCCACGCCCTCTCCCGACCCCACAATTCAGAAAAAAACCTCATATCTCCGTCAGTTTTATAGATAGAAGATTCGAACCTTCTGGACAGATTTGGTAATCAAGATTATTTATCGATCCGCCAAAGGAATGGTAAAGATCGGATGAACGGTTGTCCCGGTATAAGGAAATCAAACAATCACAGGTACAGAGTATGTTATAGTCAGGCTTGACTTTCTTTCTTGTTTTTTAAGTATTTTACCAACCTTTCACAATCATTAAACACAGAGAGACACAGAGATACAGCCTCATGCGTAGTCAACTTTTTACTCAAAAATCAGTCAGCTATTTGAGTTATATGTTAAAAATGTCCGTTTCCCTCTAACCACCGTGTTTTCCAATGTCAGAATAACTTTGAATAAAGTTGAATGACGGACGCCTTTTTTATGTAGTTTAAATACAAATAGACTAAACTCGCTATTAAACGAGAGCGTAAGCTAAAGTCGGTCCTGCCCGACTTCGATATTCCCCGTTGCTCAGGGCAATTAGTGTTTAATAGAGGGTAAAGCGCGATTTTCACAAAATGGTTTATTTTGAGTTATGACACTCTTGAAATCGGTGAGCGATTAATTCCCATACCATCTTTTTCTGGATCATGTTTTCCAATTTTTTCAGACGAAGAGCCTTGCATGCCATTGGCTTCCCAGCTGAGTTTTTGTATACAGAGATAAAGTTCTTTAGATATAATTTTGGCTGAGTTTATGTAAAACTTTTAGAATTTATAAAGTATTTTTTTTAGCGTTTCTCTTGTACAAATGATTGCGTAAAACTATCAGAAATTATATAGTAATTTGTGTGTACTTTTTCCTATTTTACATATGTATTTTTGTGTAAAACTGTTAGAAGTTAGATAGTAATTTTTGTGTACATGTTTCTCTATTACTATTACATGTTCTCTATTCTGTATATCAAGGTTAAGTTTAGTTGTTATGTTTTTGTTTAAATTCTGCTTAGCCCCTAAGAAAAATTAAAACAAAAAAATCACAACTAAACTAAACCTTAAGATTGAGTAACCAAATCCTGGTTAGGACTTTGAATTTGGTTCTTCTTCGCACACACATCGAACCCTGATTCACGGCTTTTTTATTTACGTTTATCAAAGGCACACCGAAAATGTTCTTGCCATACAAATTCTTGAACGTTGTCGTTCGGCCCATTGTCGAGGAAGACAAGAGCGATTTTCCCCTCATTGGAAAGCCAAACCAAGTGGACTGCTCCTCCCAATGGTTGTCCATCATCATGCAGTACCAGTTCGCCTCGAAAGTGTAGTTCCTCCTCGCTGGAAAATGTTATATGTAATCTGTCCCGATTTCGCCTCGAACTCGAACAGGTACAGAGTGATGTGGCTGTTCACCTAAGCCTCTGTCATCAGAGTCTTGATGGCGTCCAATGGACGCATCATGAAGTTGGCACAGGCACACGCTTGTCTCCTCCGCAAGCAATGCATGTAGAATGTGGAGGACGTGGATGTGGAGATAGATGACTTTCCCGTGTCGCCGCTTGGTGTCTTCTTTGAAAAGGGCTCGCAGCGAAAGCGTTACATAGTTGCGCCGCCACCAAACCGTTTTCCGCTCTCTGTGAAGAACCTAGAGCCATTGTCGACGAGTGTTACTTGGAGCCGAGAAGACTACCTGGATATCCTGCAAAATTTTATCGATTCTTCGACTGCCTCTTTTCTGAAGCCAGTCGAGGGGCAATTTGAAATCAACGCCGACGTGATGTACACACGAGAAGCGCTGCAGATGATGATGTGCTCTCCATATGACATGAAGGACAACTGGAGGAGGACTGTACATGACAAGCGTCTTCACTACGCAGCTAGATCATTCGCAACATGAAATTGGCACAGGCACAAGCTTGCCATTCGTTTTCCTGCGCAAGCAATGCAAGTAGAATATGGGGGGACTTAGAATACAATAGATGGATGACTTACACACTCCTTCCACAGATCTCGCACCAATGTCCACTTAATGCGATGCACAACGGCATCGTCATCTCAATTGGCAATGTCAGCAAGGAAACAGTTGGCCCACCATTTGAGAGCCACGTTGCGACTCTTTTCAGCCCATTCCGAGCGATTCACTTTGTCTTGGCTCACTTGTAGCTCGGCCCAGGCATAAAGAGGTGACGAGCTGAGGCGGAGAAGAAATTGAAGTTAGAATTTGGTTGTTGGCCCATGACATTTTATACTCACAATTGATTGGTGCTAGACTCGGCCAGAACTGGTGCAACGAATAACCCCGTCAGGCCGTTTATCTCCGTCATGAACACACCAAAGAATTGGCCAGGTTCCTCAGCCTGCACACTGGGTCTCGGTGGTTGTCCGCTGGGCATCTGCAAATATACAAATTGTAAGGGGTTTTGAGTGGATCGATTATTCCTATACTATACCAGACAGACAGTGCTGGCACAGTTTCTTTCGCCAGGACTTTTGCATGATCTAGCTGCGTAGTGAAGACGCGGGTCATGTACAGTCCTCCTCCAGTTGTCCTTCATCTCATATGGAGAGCACCTCATCAGCTGCAGAGCTTCTCGTGAGTACATCACGACGGCGTTGATTTCAAAGTGCCCCTCGACTGGCTTCAGAAAAGAGGCAGTCGAAGAATCGATAAAGTTTGCAGGTCTTCTCGGCTCCAAGTAACACTCGTCGACAATGGTTTTAGGTTCTTCACAGAGAGCGGAAAACGGTTGGGTGGCGGCGCAACTATGTAACGCATTCGCTGCGAGCCCTTCTCAAAGAAACCAAGCGGCGACACGGGTAAGTCATCCATCTCCACATCCACGATCTCCACGTTCTACTTGCATTGCTTGCGGAGGAAAACGAATGACAAGCGTGTGCTGTGCCAACTTCATGGTGCGTCCATTGGACGCCATCAAGACTCTGATGACAGAGGCTCAGGTGAACAGCCACATCACGCTGTACCTGTTCGAGTTCGAGGCGAAATCGGGACAGATTTCATATAACATTTTCCAGCGAGGTGGTAACTACACTTTCAAGACGGACTGATACTGCATGATGATGGACAACCATTGGGAGGAGCAGCCCACTTGGTTTAGCTTTCCAATAAGGGGAAATTTGCCCTTGTCTTCCTCGGGAATGGGCCAAACGACAACGTTCAAATGTTTGTATGGCGAGAACATTTTTGGCGTGGCTTTGATAAATGAAAATAAAACAGCCGTGGATCAGCGTTCGATGTGTGTGCGAAGAAGAGCCATTGCTTGCGCTTTCATGCAGGACCACGTGCAGCACAACGTACGTGAATTTTCCTTACGTTAACAGCTAGTGATGTGCAAGCAGCTAACTGTACTCTGGTAGTGATGTGCAGCGTAATTGATTTATCGGGAACGAGCTTTTATTCTTAAGTTCTTAAAAATTCTTAAAAAATATGTATTAAAGATCCTCTCAAATAAATATTTTGTGTAGTATCTTTAACATTGACATCGCCAGTATACAGACATAGGGGTGTGCCCCACAAATATCTAGGGATTTTCAGGTAATTGTCTAGAATAGGGACCTGTGCTCAAAAAATTCCAAAAAAGCCTTCGATGGACCGCGAATTATGAAGAATTATTATGCTAAAAATTCGCCGCGGACTTTTTTGGTTTCTATTTAAATGAATTTTGAAATTTTGTATTTTCGCACCAAATTTATAAATGTGCTTTTTGTTAAATCAATAATTTAAAATAGCAAATATTCAAAAATTATAATAAAGTTATGAAAAGAAAATTAATTTCAATATAAACAAGAAAGAAAGTCGGTCAAGCCCTTCACCGTTGCTACCGGTGCTGCCCATAATTGTTTGTTTTTCTTATAACTCGACAACCGTTCATCCGATCTTTACCATTCCTTTGGCGGATCGATAAATAATACTTATGTCCGGAAGGAACGAACCTTCTATATATAAAACTGTGGGAGATATGACGTTTTTTTCAATTTGCGGGGGCGGGAGGGGGCGTGCCGAAAATTGAAAATAAACTTGATCTGCCGCCCCCGCAATATCAAAAATACGTCATATCTCCCACAGTTTTATAGAAGAAGGTTCGAAACTTTTGGACATATTTAGTATTTGGGATTTTTTATCGATCCGCTGAAGGAATTTTAAAGATCGGATGAACGATATTCGAGTTATAAGAAAAACAAACAATTATGGGCAGCACCGGTCGCAACGGTGAATGGCAGCACTTCACAGGTACAGAGTATGTTATAGTCGGGCTTGACCGACTATCTTTCTTGTTAGTAACTAAAACCTTAAAAAATGGCACCTGACGGTATTCAGTACCCTTAATTTTATTTCAATTTTTATTACGCTTCATGTTTTTTTTTTTGCTAACACATTCCTCTCCGACCTTTTGACAATGTGGTGAAAATTCACAAAAATGTAATATAGGCCTACAGCCATCCGGTTCTGGGAGTGTAAGCACCACTGGAAGTACCACTGACAGGACTAATAGCAACGGCGTGATCTTCATGATTTGGCTGAAACAATACAGAATACTTGCAAATGGACTGTAGGCGATATATATACCAAACAAGAATTGTTATTAAATATTCTGGTACTTAAATAATAAGATTGGTTCTGGTAGCATTAAGAAATATTTCTCGGTTCGTAAATTAGATACGATTTTTCAGCCACATCTTTTCTAGATTAGCACTGAAAATTGTGTAAGTTCTTAGAAAAGAGACGTAGGTCATTTTTGTAAGCGCACATTTTTACATACAAAAGCCATGATGTCTTTACCAATAAAAGAAATCTGTAAATTTTGATACCCATCCCCGAAAAATTTATGGGAAAGAATGAATTTGAATAATATTAGCGTATTTAATAAGTTTACCTTTTCACGCCTATAAAGAGAGCCATTTTTCGATTGTTCATTTATTTAGGTGCTATACATGGTATAATTAATCTTATCAATCCTATATAAAAACATTACAAAACTTTACGACAAATCAATAAAAAAAGAAAATTGAATTTATCGAATATCCAATTTTGTAAATTTCCTAACTTTGGCTACATACAAATGCGAGATGTTTGTACATGCGGTGTACATGGCTGTGTGGATTGGTGGCTCTTATCTCTCTCTTTAGTACTCGTCCTTTTCCGGTCTCTTGGCCAGCAAAGGTGTAATGGGTTTATCCCTTCTATTTGCCTGTTCCACTCGTTTAGCCTCCTTATCTCCATACAAGTCCAGATCACGTCCATAGTACCACACCAGAAAATCAAAGAACACACCGATAAAGGTGAGAACTGCAAGCAGACAAAAGTTAATCCTGAATCTTGACTTAAAACTGGAGACTCCAAAACTTACCACAGGACAACAAGTTTACCGAGTAACGGAATCGTGTCTGATCATACAACTGACAATTGCCATTGCCATTGCAGGTCTTGGTCCACACCAAACAAGTTGAATCAATGATGCGACCAAATATAATGGGTCCAGGTATCAAAGCAAACAAACTGATCATCATGAGGGCCAAACCCTGGGCAAAGGATTTGTCTTCAAATTTCACGGAACGATAGTTGACCAGCACATTGCCTACACGACCCGATGAGCCGAACCAGTTGACAATCATGGTAGTTATGGAGAAGGTCCAAAAGGCCCAATTACAGCCCTGCATACAAATACCCGGACGTAAGATCATATCGGGTGCGGGTGCGGTTCGTTGGGTACGTGATAGCAATTTCTCGCCAAAATTCTCTTCGGGTGAGTAGTCATCGTTGAGAAGTGGAAAATCAGTGAAATCAGAATCGACTTCCAAATCTGTGCTTCCTTCCGCCGGCTCAACTGTAGTGGGTTTTAGAAGTTTGAGTAAACGTTGAGCGGAACTCGGTACTTCTTCTTTTGCTAGGCAAGTGCAATTTCCAAAGATTTTTGTGTCGGCATTGTAATTGTGACAACCTGCATGACAGGCGGAGAAGTAGGTGGTTTCGCTGGCCTCATGACATACGGGTGCATAGCTAATACCAGCACAAGAGCAATTTGCATTGCAGGCGGCCGTCAAGTTGAGTCTAAGAAAGAGATTTAAAGGAATAAATTTATGCCGCTTAACAAAAATAGCAAAAAAACAAAAAAATAAATGTTATTTGCTACAGATTGTAGTCGAAGTCAATAGTAAGCTAAATGTTGACAGTCAGAAAAGGGAAGTTGCCAATTATTTTTAAAAAAGAAATCTTGCTTATCCATTTTTAGAGTGCATATGATTCGTGTTCTGATTTTAAGTCGGTAGAACCATGTAGTTCTGACTAAGGTCGGTAGAACAAAGAGTACTTAAGCTTTTAAGAATGAAACGATATAAACTCTATTCTGTTCGTCCTAAAACTCTAACCCCCGTTATTGTATCTGACTATAGATCAACTCTTTGGCATACTTACTCTCCCACATGACTCATGGACACTGAATCCGGACAATACAGGAAGGCATAGGAAATTTGTCCAATTATATAAATTCCACCCACCACAACGTTCCACATAAGCACCTTACTGACCGATGGTTTCTTCTTTGATATAAACAGTCCAGAGCCAATTAAGCCTACTACCATGCCTAGAATAGATACGGGACCGACCACCTGGAAAATATATCAAATTTAAAGATTAATTTGAAAAACACAAATTTCCTTGCTGCACCTACAATTGTGGCACCCTGTGGATCCTTGTGAAACACCACTTCCATATATTTGGTTAGAAAGGTCATAAAACCAGATGCACCCAATATATAAAAGACAGCCGAAGTGATATTAAAGATCAGCAGCTTATTCTTCAACAGCCGCATCAGAGCTCGGGGAAAATCCTTTAGTTTGGGTAACTCTGAATTTGCACCAGCACCCGCTCCTACGGTATCCAAGGCAGCAATTGAAGAGACGCGACTGGAGAGAGAGAGATTCTCCTCAAGCTTAAGTTCCTCATGCCGCAGAACATGCGGCAAATGAGAGTTATGCTTGGTGGGATCATTGACCTTGGGCAATTGTTTGGGAAAGAGTCCGATAAGGCCAGAGAACAGACACATCAGGGTACCCAAAATGACCCAACCCAACCACCAGGCGCCCAACCAACGCGGGTCCTTGTTATCAATTAACGGAGTTTTACTTGGGTCAATGAATATATTCAGAGAGATATAACCTGAAAAGGAAAAGAAGTTGTTTAAAAAAATTAATTCTATCTTTTCTAAGAGTTGATAATATAGAGCTAGATCATGTTCGAGGATAGGCAGAATCAAATTAAATCAAAGCTAGTTCGAAGTAGGTTTAAAACTTTCTTAAACCGAATCCTAGATTGTCACACCGGTTACACAATTTATGCTGATAAAATGTCAAAGTTCCAAAAAAATCGAATTCTTGGAATATTGTAGAAACTACCAGAATTCAAGGATAGTTGCAAACAAGAAATATTTCTTGATGTATAGAAAATATACATTTTTTTAGCGCTTGAACTCAAAGACCAGAGGTGTCCAAAGCCAGCTTACGTTGGAGTAGACACCGTGCGTGTTTTTCAACCATTCGTCACCAACAACACAATCGACCACCTCATACAAATTTGTTTTTGCTTTAGAAAGAAGAGAGCAATCATGAAGTTTAGGATTTGCAGTACTTTGTGCTATGCGCAATCCCTGTAAGTTCCTATGCTCACCGCTTAGTCTATAAGCAAAACAACTTCAAATGAACGCTGTGCGCATAGGCCGTGGTCTCCCCAGGCTTAGACGTTTTATAACCGTAGATATGGTTTCTATTCCTTTTCAACTTACCGAAGAAGAACCCAAATACGGGTCCAATCATACGTAAAGCCATCGCCACGGCCAACATCAAGGGTGTATTCGTCTTTTTCGTGTTATCATCTAGATAAGTCTGACCCAGGGAGTAGTACAAAGTATTACCCACACCCAATACAAATTGTGAGATAAATATCAGCACCAGGGGCACATAGGTGAACAGACTATCGCAGACGTCTTCATTTTTCGCCATGCCACACAACGTCTTTCCTATCGGAGAGGTGGTATTCTAAAAAAAAATATAGTGCTAGAGTTGAGAATATATTTATTACATGTGGCCCATCTTGTGTACTTACTGAAAGGGCATAGCCCATATCCGTGGTGCCATTTTGAGCTGCCAAACTATCTTGGTACTCTTGCGTGAATTGTAAGACATCGTGTCCCGCTCCGTAGATAAAATGAGGCAACACGAGTATGTAACAGGAGAGACCACAGAATACTATACCCCAGGCTATCCAACGTGGACGATTCCGCTGTCCACCGATATAGGATAATATAAGCGATAACAAAATCTGTGAGATCTCATTGCCACTGAGAATGATTCCTGAAAATAATAAAAGAAAGAAAGCTGTTAGCTCAAGTTGCTGCTCAAAGAATAATTTGGTGGAACTAAATTAAATCGGTATTGAGTGAGATTATATTTTGCAAGTAGAGCAGTGTTCCCCAGCCAAGCCCCGGGGGCCGAACACACTGGGCAATTCGCACCGAATGTTTGCCGAAGTAATGCATCAGTGTGTGTTAGAGAGAGACGGAGAGCCTCTCTTCTCGGGGAACCCTGAAGAGAGAAAGCAGTGCTAAGGCTGTGAAGGCTACTATATATTTACTATCAATTTTCTACTTTTTTAAGTACTTCGATAAATATGGCTTATTTAATAATTTAATAGTTGAAAGAGCAAGTGTTAAAATCGGCACTCAAATATGTTTTATACACGATGTAGATAAACGATTTTTAAGTTTATTAAACAATTCGATAAATTATATTTATACTTAAATATGCTAAGCTGATGCTCACTAAAGTGATTCACAAAAAAAACCGATAAATGATATTACCATTCGAGCCTTCTTTCTTCTAAATCTAAGATTTCGAAACATGAAGAAATTCTGAATATAATTTTGTATACAATTCATTAAACTCACCTGTGGTTTGGCTTGGTATCTTGAAGCGTTTCTCCAGTGTGGTCAGCGTAACAATAAAGTACATGTAGGACATGGCTTGTATGGTACCCAGTAAACCATAGACGCCCATAAATGTTTTGGTGGTGGCATATTTTTGAAGCCAAGCGGGATGCCAATTGGCCATGCCACACAAATAGTGACCCGGTGGAGTTGATCCACGACGTCGCACTTCCGTCATTTTAAGGCTGGAGGAGGGGATTCTCGTCGTTGTCAGTGAGTGCAGCCGGCTCAATTTTCCATTGAACTTACAGTGATAAGATTGTAATTACACGTTGGCCCTAGTGCTAATAGCGTGGTCTGTAAGTACACAAACAGACAGACACTTGTAAATTCAAGCAAAAACTTTTCGCTCAAAGCCTATTTTCACTTCAACCAAAAATTATTTTCGTCACAGTACTTCATATGAATGGAACAACATTGAACAGCTGTAAAATCTGCCAGATTTTGAACAACTGTATTATTCATACGATTGTTTTGTGAGGAAAATAAAATGTATGTTATCTGAGAACAGGCCTTTAACCGTGACTTTTTGTTCACTAAAATCATCGTGAAATTATTTTTAGTTGTTTTGCTATGAAAATTATACTATTGATTAGGTTAGTAACCATATTGGCGCCCGAATCTCAAGATCATATTATGACTGGTCATTAGATTAGATAAACCTATTTGGTTATACCTCGTATGCCCATAAAAACGGATCATATAATGATTTGACTTATTTCCTTACTGGCTCTCTTATACTGCTGACCCACAGTGAGGCTTGTAGTTAATTTTGATCGAGTTTAGTCTCCACAAACGTCTGTTCCTAATCATTGTATCTTATCACAAATATTTCTTGGTATTGACCAAATTAATGACTTGCAAACTCGTTGGCAATTGCAGCAATTGACTACTAATAATAACAAATAAGATTAAGTTAGAGCGTTCAGCACCTTTATAAATCAATGAGTTTTTTAAAACCCCAATTGTCTGACTGGGCTTAAATAAATGGAACTACAATACATAATCGATAATTCTGTGTATTCAAGAGATAACAATTAAACTGTTTTTCAAACAAGTTTGTTTTATTACCAAGGGCGGAACTAGAAGTATCTGAGTCAACCATGTAAGGGAATTTCCTGTGGTCTGCAAAACCTTACTAAATTAGTCTAAAACGTTAGGTGCACTTTGCTGGCTAAGATCTTTCCTTTGTATTTGGGGTTTAGTTATCATTATTAGTCCGCTTTTCATCAACAGTATCGACTTGCTCTGAAAATTCATTGGGCTTTGTTTTAACTCGTCGAAACTAGGGATGTTAATATTGTTTCGATTACTCGATATATCGATGTGTTTGTTAGACGATATTTGTTGTGGAGAAATAGTTGATAATCGATATTTTTTGACGATTTATTAGAAAAAAATGATTAATCTATCCACCTTTATATCAGCCGATCAATTCGTTTACCAATTCAATTCGTTTACTTCGTTAAGGATAGCCTAGCGCTTAAGTACAAGCCCGTAGATTATAATACCCATATTTTGCGGCAGGGTAAACTACCCAGTTGATTTAAAAATTATATATTATGATCCATATATGAGAAAAGCCGAAAATGTTAAATAGTTTTTAAAACTTTTGGGCAAATTTTTAATTGGTCTTCCAACGTCCCCTTTGAAAATATGATCTAGGCATGTTAAATTTGTATTGGTTTATTTAATGCGACCGCTACCAATTGTAATTCAATGAGTTATTGTACTATATATATATTCTTTCAAAGCTATTTATTAAGGGCATTAAGATATATCGACTTAACGATAAATCGATACTTTCTGGATCCTTATACTTAATTTGTGAATTGGTATATTTGATTTTGTCGATTTCGATCATGTTTCGAGAGTGATAGAAGACCAAGCTCGTAATATAAATCGTTAATAAATGTACTGTATAATGGCTACTTCGCTCCGCATAGTTTGCCCATGAACAAGATGATCAAAATAAAATATAGGACCATTTTTAAGCTCACATTCCAATTCCTTACTGTCTTGGTAAGAATCCATCTTTCTTTTTGTTTCGCCGCATGAAAATCGAATTAGGGATCGATATTATGGGTTCTTCGTTTTATAAACGGCTTTATAAATTCAAAAAGATCAAAAAAGTCGACTTTCAAAAATTGCAGCTCGGTCCATGGAATCCTTCATTTAGCTTTGAGTGCGGTAAGGTGTTTTAAGAGGAATTGAAACCAAAGAATTATTTCGCTTATTAAGTATATGCCGCTGAATCTAAAAAGATTAACAAATTACATCTTATCACATTGGTATGGCTATTGCAGATTTTTGGTGAGTTTCAGCACATCTTCTAGTCGAAAATGTTGTTCAGTTTTATAGCTTCTACAACACATTAACAATTAATGTCCATTTGTTCGACAATCAAGTTTAGTTTTGCGCTCTTGTCGCTCTATCGGTTGTAAAGAAGGCAAGGTTTTTCAGACTTGGTCCTTGTCCATCTCAACATCGTAGCTTCTTAACACGGTTATCCAACCTCGTATGGGGAAAAACTTGCGATTTGTATCAGATACTTATTTTAAGCAATTTATTTAAAATTAATTGATTTAAATTATGGCAACTACTAAGGGTAAATAACACAAGGTAACAAAAGTAGACTTTTTCCAGTATATTTAAGTGTTGGTAATAATTCATGATGATTTTCATGTACTGAACAAATATGTGTTTTGAGAAATGGTCCAAAAGGTCATGAGCCCACAAATACATCATTCTTCAATGTTGCATACCAGAAATCTTGAATTAACTGAAACCTAATGGAACAGGCACAGGACCCCTACGGCCGGGTGTGGTGCAGCGGATAGTGTGTGTGCCTGCTGTGCAAGATCCGGTTCCATCCCGACTCGGGACTTCCAATGAAAAAGTTATTTTCTTCAAAAACTTTCACACCCGTTCACCTTCACCAGTTGTTGGCGCCAGCTGTGAAGTAACCAGCCTACAGTGGGGAATTTTCCGTTTTTTTTGTCATAAAGTTCAAATATTAATATATTTTATTGAAATTTGGTACGAATAGTGCTTAGACCAAAATATAATTTCGGAAAAAATTTCTGGACAATTGAGCCACGCCTTCACCCCAACCCGCCCTATTTATTCGTTTTAGGTTTCTTTTCGATTTCTTAAAGGTTCCGCTTGGCCAACCGCCGGTCAAATTTGTTCCTCCAGTTGACAAGCGGTCAAGTCATTTGGTTTTCTCAACAGCAGTTTCATCTGATATCGATAAATTCCTATCGCTGCATTAGGGTGACCAGACACGGTCAACAAATTAGGTATTTTGGTTATGCACTTTTTAATGCTATTGAATGCTGCTGGTAATATTTTTTCGAAAAATTTATTTAAATTGATTGCGATGAATCAAAAGCTATAGCTGGGGACACTTGGTTACCAGCACGGCTTATCAAAGGAACGCTGACTACACAGAAGTCAGCCGCAGTGATAAGGAAGTTGCCACATGCATAAGAACGCAGCGCCGCCAAGTCCTGCTAACAATCCCAGTCACAACAAATTGAATCGCAACTAAAGTCAAGGCTTTAACTTAATCTCTGATCCTAGCATAAAAATGTTTTACATGTAGATTTTGTGAACCTGAATCATTGAACAAATGTGACAGCATCCAGATCTGTTAAGTAATTAGGCCTCTTCCTGTTCTCACTTGCATTATTTATTCGTTGCTCTGCCTCTTTAAATTCCATTTCGTTTATTCATAAACATTTTGTGGCAGCAAATAATAAAATAATCAAATCACATTTTGGAACCAGCTGTTAGTAGAACGATCAAATATATCGATCATCATTTAATCGGCACTGAACTCGCGGTTAACTTTAACCAGTGCTCGAGCATCGGTTCAGTCTGTTCCTCCGTTTGCGCTACACACAGCATGAGAAACGCAAATTCGGTTAAACTGCCTGTCAAGTTGACTAACCGCACATTGAGAAATCGGGCCTTAGTAATCAAAATGAGTGAAGATATGGTCCAGCAGGTCTACTTTTATAGTAATTTCAGCTTAAATTGTCTTTAAATGCCTATTTTGCCCCTTTTTAGTCACGTTTTATGGAAAACCCATACTATTTGTTTAACTCTCTTTGATTTTAAGGTAAAGTACCTTTTAGTAGACCTCGTATTTTGCATATTTGCATATTTTTGAAGGATTAGGATAGCTGAATTCTGATGACGCCAAAGTTCGTTTCATTGAAAAATGATGTGCATATTTAATTTTTTTTGAATATTTGCATGAAAGGCATATGCATAATATATGCAAAATAATCAAAATATATACAAAATATGCAAACAATTTTCTATATTAAACAAATTAAAACATAATTTAAATTCAGATTCAGAGGGTGGTACATTGTCAAATTGAGCAAATGATACTTATATTAATTTTATAAACAAGCTAGAAAACGGCTAATAATATTGCTAACCTGACAAACCGGACATCAGAAGTGGGATCTGTGCCTACGTTCTAACGAATCGTGCCGGCTGTGAGGATAGGACTGTGGGGCTTAACCCCCAAAAGCCCCCCCCTGCCTATACGATTATTGCATATACTATGGGCGGCACAAAATATGTTAATTTCGAACACATGTACTGAAAATGGTATAGCTTCGCTTAAAAAAATCGCAAAAATATTTAGGATAGTTAATTTTAGGTTTAATACTCAGAACGACAAAAAATCCCTTTCTTGGCAGTATTTCATATAAAAAGAAAGACTTTGGCTTTGCTTTAAAGCTCTGGAGTTGTTAGGAAGTGTTTCTATTCATATTTAAGATCAAATTACGAAAAGTCTAGACGTGATCGACCATTGTCGAAAACTGATTCATGTTCACCCGAAATCCATCTAGAATCACGACCGACCGTTCAATGTATTGGATCCTGTTGCCTAGTGTAATTGTGACAGAATAATTTATAAAAAAATATTAAATATTTGGCCTTAGTCTCTTGGCTTGTGTGCTTCTGATTTTCGTACAAGAGAAAGGGACCTCCAGTTTAACGCCGAATCCGAATGGCAAAGTTTGAGAAACTGTTTCATTGCTAGTTACTTCACAACTGGCATCAATAGCTGTAGAAGGTAACCGAGTGAGCAAGTTTTTAAAGAAAAAACTTTTTCATTAGATGCCCCGAGGCGGGATCGACCCACGACTTCTTGCACAGCAGGCTAACATACTACACTTTGAACCACACCCGGCCACAGAATAATTTCATCATTCGAAGAGAATATTAATATTTGTTCACTTAAGGTACTCGTTTTTCGTGTTAAAGTATATTAATTTAACCAATGAAGAAATTCAACTTGAATTGAACTCTTGAGCTTTGAAAATTGCATAGTGCCTTTGTTCGGTTCTTGTCTCCACAAGATAATGATAAGATTCTCTAAATGCATTGTTAGACACTTTATTATTCCGCAAAAGTCTGCACTGAGCTATTAAAGTTCACTTAATTTTCTCGATCTACCCCAATCCAAATTCACTAAAGTTAGTTTTGCATAGTTTCACATTTTCAAATCTATAATTAAATTGGACTTTTAAAGTATTTTTCCTTTTATTCCCATGTTATCAAATGGCAAAAATTAAAGTTAATCTTATCGCTGGACGTTTAATTAAATTGATTTCGGATTCCTTTTGTTGTAAAAGGAACTCGTGTTAAAAATAATGCCCGATATAGTAGAGTAGAGAAAGAGAACCGTACAGCGAAGTGGCGCGAATCAAACTGACAGCTGAAATTTAAAACGTTTTGTGGGTTACCCGTATACGGGGACTCCGAACCATAATTGTTGCTCGATAAAGCATTATCAAGCCATAAAACATTGAGAATAGCGGGCGAAATAGATTTGATGGTTACTCATACGAGCGCTGGCAGGCCCACGTGCAAGTCGAAAATTTCGGGTCTTTGAGGTTTACGCACATACATACATACGTATAAATATATTTATATTGTCGTGTGTGTGAAAATAACAATAACACTGTGCACAAACGGACAATAACAAAAGGCGACAATGACACTATTACTATGACCAGTCATTCCTCTTCTCCGGCTTCAGCCCCACTGAACTCCGCCGCCATCCAACTACCGTGATTAGATTTTGTAAGCAATTGGAATTAGGCAAAATGTGTAGAATTGTGCGCGAGATGCGTTATTAAAGTTAGCCGCTCTCTAGCTGTCCGTTTTGATATACAAAACGGGTCCATGCGGATTTTGCATACGCTTGTTACGTCCAATATCCCAGAGCATGCACAGACCAATGGCCAGCAGACTGATTAGTATAATGCAAGTGAACATGCCTTGAGCAATGCCCGCTGTAAGATAACCTTCACAGGTCCAACAGGGTTTCGGCTTATACAGCGGATCCATGGCCGAATCGATATCTATCAAAGAGAAAGATTTAGTTTTCAGCCAAAAAGTAGACTAAGGCCTACTAATTCTCACCTCTAGTCACAATATCCATATAGAACGAGTACAGACTCAACCGTGCTCCCTGCTCCGAGTAGGCAGTCACCGCTTGACAACAAATACTAAATTCTTTGCTATAAAAGAGCAATTCCCGTGGTATAAACAATGTTGTTTTATCAAACATAATCCGTCTGATGCGCCAATTGCCGGAAATGGGTAAAACTTCGATCAGTAGAACTCCCATGTTAGTCCGAAACATGAACACAAAACCTTTATGCACATCATTCTCATCCACTAGGGCCACATCTAGGCCCTCACCCCTGCTATCGAATTGTACATAGGTGCGATTGTAATAGACTGAAGTGCCCTCTTTAATCTCCGTGGCCAAAATAATCTTACGTATACCAATTATACCCAAATCATGTCTCAGAATGGTAAGATTTTGAGGCTCCTCTGCTTTGCCTACATCACCCAAAAACACCACCTCTACCGACTGATCACCCGATTGGATTACTTTGAAACCATGACGACGCACACGACGACGATGCAGCGCTTTTGGCTCCTCATCATAGGCCGTGTACAGTTGAAGGAGTTGGGTACAGTTGCTCAAATGTTGCGACATGGAATACATGAACATATCTTAGGAGAGATAAGAAGAGATTTACTTTAGTTAGGGGTTTATAGGTTTAGTTTAAGTAACGCTCGCACCTTGCTTGTCTTTGTCCGAATGAGTAAAATTGTATACATGTATTAGGCCCGTTTGGCACGGAAGTTCCTTGGACTCTATTGTATGCCAGTGTATTTTACCCACTTGCTGTAAAGCCTTAAGAGGTTTCTCCACTTGACTATAGTAATTCCGGGGTAGAACCTTACGCATATAGGGATAACAGTCGTCGCATTGAAAAGTACTGCCGGTAAGCTAAAGTTTATCTTAAGTTTGAGTTTTCTAAAATTGGTGCAGTTGTGTGTTTACCTTTGGTGCAAAGTAGGCTATAATCATGTGATCTTTCTGCAAGGGTTTTATTATGTTGGCAAACTCATCGGTGGTCATAGCTCGAAAAATGCTCCAGTTGGGGAGGCTGTGAAAGAGATCAGGTTTTAGTTTAGCTAGTTGAACATACTGTTAACTTACCTATCGATGCCCCAGATCAGCACTGGCGGAGTGTTGTTTATATAAGGCACAGCCATTGTGTGATGTACCCATAACAAAAGGCTCAAGTAGCGAATCATGTTGGGAAATAATTTTGGAAACGCTCTGGAAAATGATTTACTTTTTGAATTAGCTGAAATTTATGTTTCTAAGTTAATATTCCAAGCTTGCTTCGTAAAGTATTTTAAAATTTTTTAAGGATGCACTATAGGAAATTGTGTCTCTTCGTTAGGCATTAACCACTTTTCCAAAAGTGTTCAAAACTGAAAAATTATTTGTGACACTATGCGATAACTGCTGGGCGATAAGAAAGAGTTTGTTTTGGGAGATAGGAAAAAGTCTCTTTTGAGCGATAAAAAAGCGATAAGAAAAAAATCTTCTTCCTGGAGATAAGAATATGTTTCTTCCTAACGTTAAGAGAAAGTTCTAAAAAACTACGAATTATATAAATTTTTATAAACTTTATACTCACACACAGGGATTCGAACTCGAACAAATTCCCGATTTGGATGAAAAAAAATGCGATACCACATATCGCATATATATCCCTTGAATAATAAAAATTCGGTACCTAATGTTATTTGTTTGTGTAAATCGCCAAATTCTCCCCTCAAACTATCGCCAAACTTTATCGACTCTTCTGTTGATGGTGATTAAGAATATAAATACTTTATAAGGTCGGAAAGGCTGCCTTCTGCCTGTTACATACATTTGCACTACCCTATTTACTCCACGAAAAAATATGTTATCTTGTGTATCTGTAACATTTGACTACACAGAGGGAAAAAGCCGAGAACAGTGGACGCAAAATGAGCACATTCGTTGTCAAAAACTAATCAATACCGAACTTCGGCGCGGCCGAAGATTTGTATAACCTTGCAGCCTCCATTGAAAACAAAAAGGTTTTTCTAACTAAGACTACTTTTCGGACCTTACTTTTCTATGGGAGCTACACTATATAGATGTACGATTTCGACGAAACTTAGTATAACTCTGGAAAAGCATAGCCAACAAACAATTACGAAATTTGGAGGCGATTCCATTTAAAACCAAAAAAGTTTTCTCACTATAACTTATTTTTTGACCAATCATTCGTACTGCTATAGTTATCCAAACTAGTTTTTCGACCGATCGTTCCCATGGCAGCTATATGCAAGGGTCCCGTCCAGTCCGGGGTCCACTGAAGAGGTCCACTTTGCAGGTCCATCTCCCAGGTCCACCGTCCAAGTCCACCACCGTCCAGGCCGACCCGTCCAGATCCACCGACTAGGTCCAAAGAAGCTTGTACAACATATCACATGCCTTGGCTAATTTTTAAAGAAATAAAAATTTGTCGGACTTACTGGCAGTAGAGCCCAAGACCTGCGCCGCGCGCAACGACGCACAGTGGGGCCTTTTTCCATAACACGATCTCAAAATAAGTTCGGGTCGGTTAGCTTGGAAAAAGTTAACTTATTTTGTCAAGCGTTTCAGTCAAAAAATAGGTTTTTGAGGCAGAGCTCGGACAGAGGCCCCACTGTGCGACGGCGCGCCGTCTTAGACGGTTAGGCTATTGCCTAGTGCTGAAGCCGCAAGTCTGAACGTCTGCTTATACTTTTCGGTGCGGTAGTTGAGGTGAGCTGAATTGTGCTCATTTCATGAATATTCGGAACATTTGTTCTCAAAAATTTTAGAGAACATTCATTCATATTTTGAGATGAAGATATCTTTTTTTTTGAAATATCTTCCAACCAAACTCAAACGCAAAACCAGAGTTCGCATACAAAACGAAAGAACCGAACAAAACAAGTAATGTACTGTACAAACAACTCAAGTACGGTAAATATTTCGTAACGTAAGAAAGCAAGTACCAAATTTATTGTGTTTAGCACTCGTAAGTACAATACATTTTTTGTTTTGAACTGATTTGTACAAAAAGATTTTTAGCTATGAACGCCATGTGGAAAACGGATTTAGTTACGGACTTTTTGGTAGGTGTTTCAAACATACTTACCATGACTATCGACTTATTAAATCGCGGAAAAATAGCAGGATTCAAAGTTAGTAGATCTCCAAGGTACTAAAACCGCTAAATACTTAAGATACTGTTTCTAACGACCACAATTGGCCAAAGATTATTATCTATTATCCAGCCTTGGTTATGACAATACTAAACCGCGATTAATACAATGGATGATCAATAAGGAAGAAAATAGATAGGGCATTATGAATATATGATGACAGTTTACAGTGACTGACAAATCATTAAATCGCGGAAACAATACCTAAGAGGACTCAAAATACTAATAGTGCAAAACAAACTTTACTCCCAATCAAGTGGAATATCAAGCCAGGATCAATGCATAAGCGCAAATTACAGTTGATCTCCAAGGGAATAAGACCGCTAAGCAGCTAAGAAACTGCTTTTCAAGGTCACACATAGCTACACATCAACAATACAGCGACACGGTACTGAACCGCGACTATAAAAAGCCATGGATAACCATTTGTAAAGAAAACAGTCAAGATCATAAAGAAAGTTTCAAGCAGTTTTCTGTAACTGGCAAATAAGTAGCTCTCGAAATATACTATATGCACTTTTACTGGGCTTAGTATTCACTTGGCATATTTTCGCGACTTATTGATTCGTCAGTCACGGAAAACAATTTATTCGTTCTTTAACGGTCGTCCGGTTATTTTTCGTGCCTCAGAATTTTTATAATTATGGCCAAGAAAAGCAGTTTCTTAAGGACCTAGCGGTTTCAGTACCATGCAGATCCATTAACTGTGAATGCAGCTTATGGATTAATCAACCTCAAAAACAATAAATAACAATAAATAGTAAAAATAAAATTCATAAGTTAGAAGGCCATATAAGTGCACGTAGATTACGAGAGCATATGAAAAAAGTAATGCTTCATGAAAAATTTAGGATTGATTCAAGATTTTTTAAAATTTGATTCATATGGTTGACAGTTCATGCTTTACTTTAAGCCTAATTAGAGACTTCTAGCACCTCGGCCTTAATCTCTACACGAGATTGAAAAAGGGCAAAAACAGGGTTTTTTGGGATTTTTGGAGGCCAGATTCGTGATCAGCGATGAAAATCTTATAAGAATATCGTTGTCTGATCTTTGAATCATTTTGGTTGTAGACCAGTGAAAATTACATTATCACTGATAATGTTATATTAGAGTATAGTTTCTTGTCAAAATAAATACGCAGATCAAATTTGCATCTATGTATTGTATGGTAAGGTATTTGGTTTTCCAAAAAGTTTCCTTTATTAACATTTTATTTCTGTAGCTGCCAGAAATATTACTACTTACTCATTGCCCCAAGTTCATTAAGCCATTCACTTGTGTTCCACATGATCACTAGCCACATGTTGCCAGTCGACGCAATCCACAAATCATGCGTAAGCCTTAGCAATAAAGTTGCAATTAAAAGAATAAAGTAGACAAAATACAAAAGCCGATAAGATAACTGCCAGGTTTATCAATCGCCCAGTTTGTTGGCTCTCTCCCACTTCAGTTAGCAAGCGACACTCTTTTCGAATAGACGTGAAAATGCAACCAATTAGTTGCAACGAAAAATACTAATAACACAACGACAAACAAAAATATCGAATAAAACAACAAAAGATGGCACAAAATACACGCAATTCCGATCTATCGCAGATAGCGGTCAATGCCAACAATATACCCGATGGTGGGTGGAGAGTGAAACTTAATGTGCGGTTTTAATACTAAGTAAATCAATAAATTTTGTGTGTGCTTTTAGACAGCGTCGATTGTGGCATCAAGGGTTTGGGCTGGTGTCGTGGTCCTGGCTGTCAGAAATTTGCACGACTGCGCACTTTTGTCCTGGTGTTGGCCTGCTCCGGACTGCTACAGGGCGCCTGCGAGTCCTACTTCCGGGTTTCAGCCAAACAGGCGGCCTTTCAGTTTGGCTACAGTCCCCTATTGGCCGGTGAGTAATTCTCAGTGCTATCGCGAATCAGCGAAATATGTGAAACAGTACAAGGTGTTGGCCTGAATCGTGGCGAGTTCTACGTAGATTTTTGTCTCTTATCAGTTTTGGCGATATTGTTTATGATTTGAAGCTCTCCCTCTCTCGTTCTCTCTCTGCGTAGTGATATCTTAGCCTTATTCGTCATCTGTTTGATTATGGAATGTGTAATCGGAACAACAATAACAATCTCCCATGCTATACCCCGTTTTTTATTTGATACAATAGCAGGAACAAGTGTTAAGACAGTCACATTTATGGGGTCAATTTCTTAGAAATTAACAAAGAATTCTAGACGGAAGAGCCCACCTGGGTTACCCCGGTTATGGCTGAAGTGTTTAGGCTGGTAGAAGCTAATGTTTGTGTGGGTGTAAATAAATTGTTTTTGAGCGTACTTAAATTACTTAAGAAATGAACCAAATATGGACGAGGTGTTCTACCCTTGCAAGGGAATTTTACTTTAGTTCAGAATTTTACAGACAACAGAAGAAATCATTTCCGATTTCAAATAAAATCAGATAACAAATCTTTTGTAGATAGTGATTTGAATATATGTACTTATAAGATCTACAGATAATTGAAGCGGAAATAAGGGTTGGTGCACTTTTTGCTTTTCTTATCGGAAGTACGTCCCGAACATAAGCAGCTAAAATATAAATTTACTTAAATATTTTAGTTTCCGAATATGGGTTTAACGACCTGTTTTGATTTTAGTCAAAGTGAATGTTAGCAGGCTCAAGGTAGAGGTTTGATTATAGTTCAATAATCAACCAGAAAATTCAACAGAGAATACATATGAACAAGTAGCTGTGGCTGTGTAGACGGCCGTTTCGTCTGCCGCCATGGCAAAGCTTTCAGTTGCTGTCACTCCAACAAGCTGTCACACCATTCGCCGACTGGGTAATATAAATACGATTTGCAAATGGCTTGTTGGTATGACAACGCTTCTTGGTTTTCAATGGAAACGCCTCCAAACTTCGTATTTCTTAGTTTGCTATGCATTCCCATGATTCCATTAAGTTTGGTCAAAATTGGACATCTATATAGTATAGCTGTCATAGAAAAGTAGAGTCTGAAAAGAAGTCTTAGTTAGAAAAAAAATTTTTTGGTTTTCAATGGAAATGTCCTTAAAATTGGCATTTATTTGGTATACTTTCACATAATTCTACAAAATTTTGTCAAAATCGGATGACTATAGCATATATAGGAACAATCGGTAGAAATAATAGTTATTGTGGGAAAACTTACTGGAGCTTAGCATTTTTATCTACATCAAACTCCGAGAAACTTATTTTTATTGTAATCTTTGATCCATTTTAATGCATTGCTATGCACTTTTCGAAGAGTTCGTACTTCCCCCGTGTACCATTGACAATTTACTTCTGTCCCCAAATAAATAAGTCTGCATAGAATAATAAGAAGACTTCTATCTTCCTATCCTTTTCATAAATATTAGGATTCTAAGCAGGGAGTAAAACCGAAAGAAATAGCGGTTTCGGTTAAGGTAACGGTCATTAAAATCAAATTGTTTCGGTTACGGTTATCTCTTTTTATTTCGGTCCGGTTACGATCCGGTTACAAAATAATCATTTCGGTTACCGGTTTCAAACCGGTTAAATATACATTTAATGTTTATGGGGTTTAACAACCTGATTTGATTTTAGTCAGAGTGCTTGTTTAGTCGTCTCAAGGTCGGGAAGTAATTATAATTCAATAATCCTCAAGAAATCAACAACAATAAATATGAACTCAAGCAGGTTAAGGTTTCCCAGACATGACCATGTAACAGCATTAACAATTGCCTCTATATAAGTGAAGAAGTAGCCGAATTTGAACTTGTGAATTATTAGATACCCAAATGTGTGTTTATCGTTAACATATTGCTATTAATATCTTCAGCTTCAGCTTAAAACGGTTCGGTTCGCACAAATTTTGGGACTTTTTATGAATAGAACCTCAAATGGATTTAAAACCTCTTAAAACCCTTTAAAACCAGAACTAGTACTTAATAATGTTCCAACTTTATTTTTCATCAAATAGTATGTCCCACCCAGGTTTATAGTTTTTCAAACTTCTGCAGCTTCAAAAGACCAAAACAATTACTTTCTGAACAAATTTAAGGATATTTTTGAAGGTTAGACTTCAGAATGGTCTTAAAGGGTTAAGGTTTGGTGGAAGGAAGGGTAACCTTAAAACAAAAAAAAAAGAAGTATTGGACTTGCCGCAACTTCAAAAGTCTAAAAAATGACTTTCCGAGCAGATTTCAGGGTAAATTGCGACGTTATACTCAACAAAACTTCAAGAGTTGACATAGGTTTAAATTAAGGCGAAGAAAATAACCACGTTATCGGACTGCAGACTTTAGAGCAAACTGGAACTTTAAGCTTAAGAAACGGCTTAGAGCTTGAGATTCGGCAAAATTAATAACGATCCTTGAACAGAAATTCGTTTTTGACAACTTTTTGGACTGCCTTACCATCGAAAGTCTGGAAAGAAATAGATTTTCGAACAGACTTAAGCGAAATTCGGGTCGTTATCCTTAAGGGTTTATGTTCGGCGTGAATTAGGGCGATCCCAGAAATAAGTTTTTGTCATTTTTTTAAAATATATAGAAAATATCTGGTCGTTAAACTTAAGGATGGTTGTTGAGATTTTACAGATTTTCGGCATACAAGACAAAGTGCGTGCTAATTCCTTTCCGCGCAGATTTTAGGGAAGATCGGGGTTATTTGAAAAAACAGAAACTGGCTTTCATTAAATTTATAAAAGACGAACCACTGAACCGAACCAGTCCTTATTTCAATCGGTTTGCATCCTGATTTATAGCCTATTTTTTTTGGCCAATGTTAGTAGACTATTCGAAACATTTCAAGATTTTTTTAGCGAAGATATACCATTTTGAGTGCCCAAAAATAAGCTATGCAAAATCATTATGTAGAATAGTCTTTTGTCTTAAACTCTTATGAAAATTTTTAACGACATCCATTGCATATTTATACGCCGTTAAAAAAAGGTTGTCACTTTAAACATACATATGTGTTCAAAATGATATATCTTTAATAAAAATTCGTTGAAATATTTGGGATAGATTATTTTAAAGCTATCAGATAGAACCTTACGATTATATTAGAGTGAGTCAGAACATAAGTAAAGGTTCCCCACAAATGTCTCTAAATGGTTCAAATATGCATTTTGAGCAGATTCTTGCTCGGTAAACAAAGAGCATTGACTATCCACCAACCCTTTCATAAGCTGGGCAATGTTGCCTATTGATATTACCATTTGCTCTATAAATCTCACTAAGGGCGATCGCATTTCGAGTTTACATATGAAGCAACTAATACACATATCTTCATTCACTAGATCTGGTCAAAATGTTAATTAAACAAAACCCGAATGCTTAAAGTCAAGAAACATCTAATTTTCAAATAATGACTTGTTACCGACTCCAATATGATCTAGAAATCCAAAACCGATTTGGGTCGGAAGGCTACTTCAAACGACATTATGAGCCACAAACATCACACTGAAAAAACAATTTTTCTTACTCATACTTCATGACCTATCAGGCCGTTTCGCTACCAATTTGATAAGTTTTTCAGCAGTGTGGGAAATACAAAGTTACTCATACATCGCCCTTAATCATTCACTAGAGAATCTAATCTAACCAAGTACATGCCCCAGTGGAACATTGTTAACACCATTCAATTTCTAACTTACTTATTGCATTGTCTTATTTCAGATTGGTTACTGGTCAGCAGTGGACTCTTTCAAGCCGTTTTCGCATTAGCCTTTGCCTTTTGGGCAGATGTCTTTCATCCCATCAAATGGCTGGTGGGTACCTTAATGTTACAATCGGTCACCTGTGTGGTAGCTGTGATTCCATCGATCATGAATTTGTAAGTAATTAAACAATCAATCAATTTGGGATATGGATGAAATGTGTATGGTTTTCTATAAGAGGGAAGCAACTCCTATCCCAGAAAGTATGAATATTCTTAAACATAGTCTTGAAATACATATAGGCTGCACAATTCTCTCGTTACTTATGAAAGAAATGTGGCTTTTAAAGCCTAACTTAGGTTCGAAAAGAAATGAAATGCTGTATTGGGAAAGTAAAGCTCAATGTACAAGAATTGATCCCTCAGTTGAGTTTTTCAGACCTGAGTGTCACAAAAACTAAGCTTAGCATCTCAGTTCAGCATTTACACATCTCTGAGAATCTTAGTTGAGTCAGTTACAAAACCAATGGTTCATTGAGCGCTCTGCTGTGCGGTCAGTTCAATCGCTCAGCTGAGTAGGCCAGACTTCTGTTTACACGGGCTGACAGATACTCAGTTAAAAAACTAAGCTGAGAGATCAGGTCATGTAAATTGGTCTTAACTATTTATTCGAAAAGCTTGGTATTCGAAATAAATAGCTTGCATAACAAAATGATAAAAAGAATGAAGATCTAAAAAGGGTTTTAAGCTAGGGAATTGGCTTTACAGACACGTCAAAATGATTCCTCTTAATTTATTTTAAAATCTCTCAAATTTCTTAATAGTGCTGATGGAGTCCAGGCCAATGATACCTTGGTGGATGCCAATCTCTGTGCGACTTCGCTGGCTCAGTTCCAGCGTCTTACGCTAACGGAGCAACAGGCCAGTACTGTTATCCTAGTGATGCTTTTTCTGCTCCAGCTGGCTCTTGGAATGGGTAGCCTGGCTTATTATACCATTGGAGTGACCTATATAGATGAGAACTCCCTGTCCCAGGACAGTCCGGCGGTAATAGCAGCTGCCTTGGCTGCTCGCATCTTTGGTCAGCAAGCGGGATCCTTTCTAGTACTTGGAGTGGGATTGACCCATGTGGGTTGGTGGCTTGGTTGGGTCATACTAGCTCCTTTGATCTTTGTGGGAGCTGTTATGTTGGGTCTATTTCCCAAGCGTCTGCCCAAGACAGTGATACATCAGGCCGCCCAGAGGATAATGGAACAAACAAATATGCGAGGATTTGGTAGTCAGTTCTCCACCTATATGGATGATACTAACTTTTGGCCTTCCTTGAAGCGTTTGTTCAACAATCGTTTGCTCATGGTCAATCTGCTGAGCATCATGTGTGTCCAGAGTGCCGTGCTGAACTTTAACCTGCAGGAGGAGAGCTATTTGCAGAGTCGATTCTTTCTGCCGTTCAACGAGCAGGATGGCTTGACTGCGGAATGGAGGTCCGCATTTGTGGCTTACTTTCTACGGCCACCCGTAATGGCTGTGGGCATGTTGATTGGAGGTCTGGTCATTGCTAAGGCTAAACTTTCGGCGCGCAGAATTACGGGCATCAATATAGCTTTGGGTTTACACATGGCGGGCATTTTTGTGGCCTACATATTCATCAAATGCGATGTGGGCGCTATAGCGGGAGTGGTTAGTGGCAAGCTGAGTCAACCCTACTGCTCGAGCCAATGTCTGTGTACTCCGACTGCTTTTATGCCCATATGTCCAGAGAATAGCTCGATAACCTACTTTTCCCCCTGCTATGCCGGCTGCTCGAAGCAGACTTCTATCAATAGCTTTCAGTTGTATGAGGATTGCTCCTGCAAGGGTGATCAGACCATGGACTCGGCGGGAACGTCAAGAGCTACCGCAGGAGCCTGCAGTTCGGATTTATGCCAACAGGCCATTATTATCTTTCAAATATTGAGCGTTTCTGCGGTTTTTCTACTGGGCATAAGCACCATTGGGAAGACTTTGATTACTCTTCGAGCTGTTCTACCGCAAGATAAGACCCTGGCCTTGGCCTTTGAGCTAATGATTGTGGGGCTGTTTGCCTATGTGCCCACACATCTGAGCTATGATCTGGTGACGCGTAAGTGTGCTTCAACAATTCCCTAATACATAAAATAATTTCATTCCATTCTCAGGCACCACCTGCGTCTACTGGGCACCCAACTATGAGCGTTGCCTGTTGCATGAGACGCCCAAACATGGCAATATCTTGGACATTCTCACAGCCAGCTTAATACTGGCAGGTGTGCTCTTTGATATACTCGTCTTCATCTTTGCCAAGGGTCTGAACCTGTACAACTGCAAGGTGACGGACAACAACTACACACCCTCACTGTATGCACCCATACCACACGAGGATACCACTGCCTCCGTTTCGGCCCATGTCCCTGCCGCTGGTATGGCTCAAGGTGGCAGTCCCCTGACCACCACCACCACCTCAATGGCTTCCAGCTCACCTATGCAACGCCGAGATGCTCCTCAGGAGGAGCGCCCACCCGTAAATGTTTTCCGTAATCCCAGTTCTGTCACCACATCCTCGGCTGGTGGTCAAAGCATTGTGGAACCAAATGGCAGCGGTGTTACCTATGCCCAGGTTGTGTTTCCACCCGATAAGAAGAAACCCGCGGATGGCAGCACAAGTCCCAAACGTTTGGCTGTACCCGCCAATGTCCCCTTGCATCATCTTTCCGACACTGATGTGCGCGCCCAGCTGAGTAATCTTAGGTCTTTCAATCCCACCCAGCAGCTGCTGCAGCAGCAGTTACAAGATGCGGGCCGTGACGAAGTGGACGAGGATGAGGTGGTGGTTACTCAGCCACAAACCAGCCCCAGCCCACAGAGTCCAAGTGAGAGACCACAAAGTCCTGAAACGGATTTCTGAAGAGGACGCCAAATAGTATTTTTTGTAATTTTTTTATGTATTTTTTTTAGTTTAAGCAAAAGCAAATGTACCAAGAGCAAGTCATTTGAACAAATAAAGTGGCACGACTTGTTCATTTCATCCTAAAAGTAGGCCACATAAATTTCAGGTATGTCTCAAGTTTCTAGTCAACGACTGTCTGCATTAGGGTGGCCCAAGAACAGAGCGCAGAAAAATCGCAATGGGTAACAACTTTAGGAAACATTTTGAATTTAGAGCTTTGAAAAAAAAGTGTTAAATAAATCTATTATTGCACTTAGGTGTATAAAAACATGAGAGAGAAGACGGCACTTTTGAGAAACTTCCTAAAACTACCTAAAGAGGGAATAGTTTCTGAGAAAATGGCATCAAGCGCGAAAGTTCCTCACGGAAGCATCATCCTCTTTACCTAAGATATTGTGACTATCACTTATGCTGACGACACAGCTTTTTATTCCGCTTCAGACACGGCTCTGAAGCATCGTAGAATGATTGTAACCACCTAAACTGTGACAAGTAATGAGTGCGCTTTCTCCAAGATGAGCTTTTAGATCAATTTGCCGATATCTAAGGGGTTTTCGTTCAGATTCATGACACCTAGAAAAACGAAAGAGAAATTGTATTCAATTTCTACACATGATTTTTCGTTTTACCTTCCTCTGGTGAATATGGGCCTATATATGCGCTAAAAAACAAATCGTAGAATTGTTTATGATAGTTTATTTAAAGCAGTGGTGTCCAAACTCACACAATGAAAGCGTTTGCTTGTGTGCGAAGCATCGAAACACAAAGGCAAGGTGACGTTTTACTGCTTTACACTGAAAAAATAAAATGCGTGCGATTCAAACAAACTAAAATTTGATCCCCCTTTTCCCATTTTCAATGGGAACAGGGTATTAAAACACGGTTTAATAGCAAATCGAACTAAAAATGTTTGCAGCATTTTTGTTGCAGCATACTTGTAGGCTGAAGTTTGGGCTCGATTTTTGCATCATACTTTTTAACACGCTTAAATACTTACATACATGCACGTGAAGCTGATATAAGCGTGTTAATAATAAATTTTGACAAAAATATTCGCTTTTGGTATTTTATATAATATCTCCTCTCTTCCAAAGAACTGTGATTTAAGGCATCGATTTTCCCGATGCTTTCTGTTCCTCAACCAACAGTCCTCCTCTAAGTTTCTTTGGGTATGTATGGTGTCCGACCGACACCGTCCGGCGGGTTGTATTCACTTTTTCCCATCTAACATTTCATTGTGCGTATTATGGTGTCAAGACGACCCATATTTGGTCGTCTGAGTAGCTCTAAGTAACTTATTCTGTCAGGCCAGAATATACAGTCATGCTCCCATTCATTAAAGAATATGCACGATCGACCATGCGGGCCGAGGAATGAAATTAAATACGTTCGATGGAGTCTTAAGGTATACGCAAGTCTATTTTCAAAATTTCTCTAGTACGTCAAGTTTTTGAGAAATCAATGGTTAAAGTTGTCTTTAACGGAATGAGACACCTGAAAATTTAGATGCATAGAGGGAGCTATGATCTTTGGACGGCTGTAAACCAATTTCCTGGTTGTTGGTCCAGGAACCATAAAAAAATTTAAAAAGATGTACAACTTATATTTTCTCGACAAACAACCTAACATAGCTGTGTGTCGGTAGGGACTTTTAAAATCATTGATAAAATGTTTTAAAACTAATATATTTGCTACGAGAGAGCTTAAATTCACTGGAAGATACTCACCAAGGACTTAGAGAAAGACCATTAACTAAACTATTCATAAGGCTTAAAAATGGATTTTGGGAGCAATATGGTCAACTTGGACATACCGTGGGTACCACATTCTATTTGTATAGGCATATTTATTCATTTTAAAACAATGAGACACTGATTTTAAGACGAGAAAGCAAAGCTAACTTCGTCTGTGCCGAAGTTTAAATACACTTGAAACTTTTGTGACCATTGAATTAATTTTGTGACCAATGACTTAATTTATAAGCTTCATGTCTAGTGTCATTAAAAAAAAAAACTAAAAAAAAAATTTGTATGGAAGCTACAAGAAGTGACCATCCGATTTTCATATGTGCAGTGTGCAGCTAAACGATGACTCTGTGCAAAATTCCAGCTATCGAGCTTCAAAACTGAGGGACTGAGAAACTAGTAACAGACAGATGGAAGGACGGACGGCTCGTCATGCTGATCACGAATATATATACTTTATGTGGTCGGAGATGATTCCTTCATGCCTTCCAAACTTCTGGGCAAAATTATAATACACTTTTCAAGTGTATAAAGTTATTAGGATGTTTGTCGAGAAAATACAAATTGTATATCATTTTATTTTATTTATGGTTCCTGGACCAACAACCGGGAATTTGGTTAATTGCCGTCCAAAGATTATAGTTTCCTCTATGCATCTAAACTTTCAAGAACTTCATTCTGTTTAAGATGCCTTTTTAATAAGTTTTTCAAAAGTGCTATCTTAGGCACTTTTAACAACTTTAAACATTGATTTCTCATAAACTTGACGTGCTAGAGAAATTCTGAAAATTTACTTGCATTCAGCTTGAAAACCTCAGTCATATGGTACTAAATTCATTCAAGGGCCAGCGATGACCCAATATTTGTTGAACTGTGTAATAGCTTAAACTTCATCTTCATAGGTCCTAAGGCACCAATACCCATTTAAACGTGACACTCACATCTTTAAATGTGAAATAAAATGTTCTTCTTCCCAGTCCAATAGTTACAGGTAAGCTAAGCACAAACCCGGTGAAAGTAGTTTTTGTATCAAGTAATCGAGTCTTTACAATAGCTCTTAAAAAAATGGATATCGCAAAAAAATGTCACTATACACAAGCAAACCCAGCACCATCACCTTGTTGGAGAACCTTCCTTAGTCTCGATTCCACAGAGAAAACCCTCTTTCTCCAGCTAGTGAGAAAACTATTTGGTTTTCAATGGTAGCATTCGTATGAATTATATTCTGAAATCCTTTAATAAAAAATAGCAGTGTATGTCTTGGTTTTTCAATATAGTTTTATTTTTTCCTTTATTTTAATATAGATTGTGTGTTTTCTTTTGCAATTGGTTTGTGTGTTGGTTTTTTTTTTTAATTTGCCCTTACAAACTAATTAATAAATTAATAGTTAAGCTTAAATAAAAAAAGAGTCTTAAGCGGTAAAAATCATAGAAGAGAAAAATAAAACATGAAACGCATGAATCAAAATGTAAAAAAAAAATACTTTAACTTGGTTTCTTTGTAGTTGAGTTTTGGTCCGTCGGAGAGAGCGCGCGGCGTAGAGGGGAGCAAGTTTTGTGCGCTGCACATAAAGGAGTATTTTGTATTTTTTCACAGGCAAACCTTAGACAATTTCGAGTCTCCGCAGGTTGCACACAATATAACATTGTATATCTTTATAAAGATTACGGGGGGCCAACAAATTGGTGTGGCCCCTGAGTGAGTGCCGAAGCAAAACTTGATGGCGTCTACGGGGCGCGCTCTGATAATGACGGAACCAATAAGCTGCTGACACAAGCTTTTCCTATCCTTTTTTTTCCAGCTATGTATGTGTGTTAAAAGAGTGCGAGAGTGAGAGAGAGAGAGAGAAAAAAAAAAAGAAAAATCTTACAACAGATTTTCTTATTTAAAAAATTATCAACTAAATAATTATAACAAAAATAGGACGACTTTTTGCTTAATGTTTAGAGAGTTTGCTTGTTGTTCTAGCTCTTTTCATTCATTTTGGGATCATCGTTATCATCATCATCATCATCATTCATCATCATCACTTTGAATATCTTCATAATTTGATAGTTTTACACATATGTACAGTTATGATTTGATAGTTAAGATTTTGGTAACAAACAATTATTCATTTTGCATAGTTTTACAATTTAAAAAATATAGTTTTTTTGTTTTTGATTTGCAAAATATTCTAAAATTACTACAAATTTTCTACAAGTTTGTTTGTTTGTGTTGTGTTTGAAATTTGAAACATGCATAATTATGAGTTTGTTGATATTTTATGTTTTTCTAGTTGTTTTGTTTTTACAATAAAAGTAAGTTTTAAATTAGTTTAATAAAAATAGCAGCTGGCTGTTTCATTTGTTTCAATTTTATGTATGTTTTTTATGCTCAGATTTCTTTCCATTTTTTTTACAATTTACATCTTATGTCTGTCTGTCTGTCTGCACAATGCAAATTATCACATTTTATTTAAAATTTTTCTCTCTTTTCTTGGTTTTCCTTTCGATCTTTCTGTCTTATCCTGATGCACTCTTTTCTAGGGATTTTTTGTTTGCTGCTGAATATTTAAAATTGTTTCTTCTCTTTGGCTCAAAACCTACTTTTTGTATGGTAAGTATTTTTTTGAAGCCAATACATATATATATGTGTGTGTGTGTGTGTAGCGTAAAACAAAAATAATTAATAATAGTGTGTAAAAAACAAAAGTGAAAAACAATGTTGAACCTGAATTTTTTAAAGCGACACCTCAAGAGCGCTGTTAAAAATACGTTCCACACATTAAACATTAACAGCAACAGCCGCAGCAGCTGTTAATGAATAGTCTATGTGTGTTTGTGTGTATGTATAGGTATGAATATGTGTGGATGTGTGTGTGTGTGTTTAGGTGTGTTAAACAAATATCACAATCGAGAAATTAACAAAAAGCGACGGCTCTTAGCAGCAGCATTAGCTTTTTTTTTAACAGCAAACGCTGTAAACAGCAGCAGACTTTTGATATAATAATACTTTTGGAGCTGACTGTAAAACCGGCTAGGGCTAGCTGCTTTCTCTCTTTTTTACTTTTCTCTGTCTCCAAGCCCTCTGCTTAAACGAGGGCTTAATTACACAAAAAGACAAAGTTTAGTTTACATAGTTTGTTTTTGTTGTTAAACAAAACATACAACAGCTTAGGACATGGGACCATTTGTATTAACAGTCGAAGTTACTGTTGCTGCTGCTGCCGCTGCTGAGGCTATGTTAGTTGACTGTTCCACTGCTGTCGCTGCTACTGCATCTGTTAGGTTATTGCTGCCATTGTTCTCAGCCGAGCCATTGGACAGTGTTGTAATGGCTGCCGCCGACTGTACTGGACTGGTGGCACTTGCTGGTGTGCCCACTGTAGCTGCGCCGGCATTGGGAGCTGCTGCTACTGCTGCTGTTGGAGGTGGCGCCTGGATGGCCGGTGTGGCTGGTGGTGCTGCCACTGCGGCTGGCTGTTGACTGCCGGCAATTTGTAACTGCATTTGCAACTGTTGCAGTGTCTCCTGTGGTATGTTCGACTTGAGTATATTGTTCTCCAGCTCAAGTTTGTTGATCTTATCCATGAGCTCGGAGATGCGTTCCTTAAGGACTTCCACCTCTTCGCGCACGGCGATCATGAGATGCGATTTGACCAGATCCTGGAAGAAACAAGAAGAAGAAAAAGAGTTGGTTAACAAAAGCTTGAAATTTAAATTGTCTTATGTAGGCCTCAATAGGGTGTGTAACAGCAGCGCTAGTTAGCGGAGACCTGAACTATTTCGATCAATTGAATTTGAAACAATTGCAGAAATATTATGCATTAAGCGTTGCAAATTTGGTCTAAAGTTAGGTTTCAAATCGCAAAAATGTTGCGAATGCGAAAATGAAAGCAAGGCCAAATGTAATTTTGTCCAAATTAGCGTTGACTTGAACCATTTTAATCAATTTCACTGGGAAAATAGTGAATTAGGTAAAATAATTGCAGAAATTTTAGATGCTGTAGGCAAATTCGGACAAATTTAAAATAAATATCGTATTCAAATTCTGCAATTATTTCACTCAATTCAACTTATTTCCAGAATTGTTCAAAATGGTTCAAGTCTCTGCTAAATGGACAAGAATAAGAACATTTCTGCAACTATTTTACTTATTTACTCAGATTTGGTCATCTTAAGGACACAAAGTTACTTTCTTATACTGAAACAACGAAGTTTTATGACAATATACCTTCTACCTCATCGAGATACATTTTGTATCTAATTTAATTATAAGTTTTTAAGACATTTGGCAAGCTTTCTCAACCTTAAACATTCTTCAAACTTAATTAAATATTTAGAATTACATGAATATGAGTTTTTAATGACCTGTTTTGATTTTAGTCAAAGTGGCTGTTAGCCGTCTCAAAGCCAAGTCTTGATTATAATTCAATAAACAGCAGAAATCAACTAAGATTACATATGAACAGTTGCAGTGGTTTCGTAGACTGTACAGTTTCAGAATTACTTCTGATTCAATTTTGTTCAAAATTACACATCGAGGTTGCGTAACAAACTAAGCATCCTCTATCCAAGTGGTATAAAAGTTTTAAGACTAGGCATTTCGGCACACCTTAAGGTTCGTGGGATCGTTAATTTGATAAGGTGAAATCGATCCTTAAAATCCCAAAACAAAACATTTTATTTTAAAATGGTAGAGAAGCTTTTAAGACGTAATTATAAATCGTTTTTCTAATTCCAGCAATTTTCTACAAAAAGGCAGTTCAGGAATCATAAGTTTTAAAAGTTCGGGTTATGTTCCAATCTGAAATATCCTTTAAATCTGTGTGTGGGTTTTGGTCTTAGATTGGTTTGCAGACTTACTGTTAAGTAGTCAAAAATATTTAGGTATTGTACAATAAAAATATAAGTTATTAGCTCATATCATAAGGGGACAGGACAAGTAAGCCTCAGAGGTGCAATGTAGTCATTGCTTCCCGTATTACAACAATCACGATTATACAGATAATGAAAAATCAATTCTTGTTTACGATATTTTTTATAATTGTAATTGTAACTTGGAGTTTCGATTATTCAATAAATATTATAAAATGTAATTACTTTTACAATTACTTTAATAATTGTGCCTGCTAAGGGTAATTATTAAGTAATTGTGCTTGAAATGTTGAATTATTCTTGTATTTGTAGGTGATAACTATAACTGTTTACTAAAAAAACTAGATTTAATATGAATTAAATTGAAATATGAAATAAAATTGTCATTCATTGAATGCAGGAGCTTTCGAACCTGTAATTTAGTCCAGTTTACTCATACAAATACATGAATAATTCAACATTTTAATCACAATTACTCAACAATTACCCTTTACAAACACAATTATTAAAGTAATTGTAAAAGTAATTACATTTTGTAATATTTACCGAATAATCGAAGTTTCAATTACGACTACTAGAAAATTGCAAACAGGAATTGTTTTTTGTTATCTCAGTAATGGTAATTGTAGTTTATGTTTCTTAATGTAAAAATTTTTGCTTGAAACTCAAACATTGTTTTGCATTACTTCAGCTCACCTATCTGGCATGTTCCGATTTTCACTTTAGTGAATTCGAATTCGGTACATGTAGCATTTCTAGGTAATCTGTATCAAACTTTAACATTTTTACTTCCTTTTAATACGACGGACTCAATATGAAAAGTGTTTTAAGCCGATTTACTCCATTAACTTTGTACAATAGCCACTTAAGCTAGTTCGAATTCGACAAGATTTGTCGAAAGTGAAAACCGGAACAGGCCTGATAGAAGCTATTTAGAAGATGGAGGAAACGAGCCTCATTGTGACTTCTTTATATCTACATCTAAGGCTTTGTTGGTTATTTTTTTTCGGAATCACCACCTCTTCTTGAAACAACCATAACGGAAGATATGCCTTTCCTTTGGAATTGATTTCAAAAAGTTGACCGTGACAACTAATGTACGATGTGCAAAGAGAGTTGACCGTGACACCTAATGTACGGTGTGCATACCACAACAAATACCAAGTATGACACATGCAATGCAATGTCTAACCCCTACACCAAACTCCAAATGTGGTTGCTGTTGCCACACGGGACCTCACCAGCTCATTCATAAATCAGTAATGTTTGCTCAAATGTGGCGTGTTTTTTTTTTGTAAATTGTTTCCCATAGAATAAAATTCTTTTCGTGTCATTGTCAATGTCGAAAAAAAGAAAAACCAACACAAAACAAGCGTCACCACAACCAACCTCACTATTGCACCTGAAATTTTATTAAACCCATTAAAAGAAAAAGAAGGCGGGTGGTGAAACGCGTGCACCACGCCAGCAGCAAAGTTTTAGCTAGAATTGCTAGAATCTCTCTGTAATTTTATGGCCGAGAGCATTTAGTTGCACGTGCGACAGTTTTTAAATATTTAATGCCAAAATGTCAATAAAAAAACGAAGGAGAGTTCCGTTTCGAAAGAGATTTTGCCGTTTCTTCCACTAAAAATAGTCAGCAGCAGCCTCTTTACGATTTGCTTTCTCGCTGTGCCCTGATTTTGCTTGGCCACAAAGGGTATTAAAAATCAAAGCTATAGTATAAATACACACAAAAGCACGTCATTATGAAAATATACATTTTATCGCACTTTTCATTAGTCATCGCCAGGCTACATAATGTTTGCGTAGCAAGACTCATATTTTTGGCAGAGAGCCAGCAGAAATATAAGTGGATTTTGCACGTTTTTTTGTATTTTAAGCATGCATAAATATTGCTAGAATACCAAATTTAGATTGAGATGAACAAAAATTAATCAATATTGAAAAATAACAATCAACTGCTTTTAACTCGTATAAACCGGTTAAAGCGGATTCTCCACACTTTGGTAATAAATAAATATCGTTAAGGTGCGAAAACAACAAGCTTAATAAAAGCACAACAAAGAGGAGAGTGGGATATATAATTAATTTATTATTGAAAGTTTGATTAAACTTATTGCTTAAACTTTCAACTTGCATTTTAATGTTTACTGAATTTTGTTAAGTAAAACAGCAGAAAGATTGATGGCTTAAAATATTTATCATTAAATAGTTTTTGCTATATTTTTTGCCAAGGTCTTTAAAAGAAAATTGAAAGACAAGTTGTTTAATGCCTGCGCAGACACCCTGACACTCAGTGTCAGCGTGTCAGAAATTGCGTATGAAATAAACGATATTATATATTCTGTACATATAAAAGTGGATAGTGCTTGGTTCGGATGGCAAAAACTTGAAAACTACTGTACTAAATTGGAAACTCTTTTAAAGATTTGTACAGAGTGATAATCATTTAGAGTTTAATATTTGTTAGGATGCCAAGAAGAGGTCATTGGTAACACCAAAATGTAGCACGGAAAACGAATCAGGTTCAGGAATCAAATCATACCGAGTTTGACTGATTGAAAATCGTAAGCGATGATCAGATGGCCGGGTGGCTCAGCGGCTAGTGTGCGCGACCGCTGTGCAAGAGGTCGTGGGTTCGATCCCGCCTCGGAACATCTAATGAAAAGTTTTTTCTTTGAATAAACTTTACACCCGGTCACCCCTCTCTGCTGTTGGCGCCAGCTTTGTAGTAATTAGCCATGAAAAGCTTCTCAAACTGCCGTTCGGATTCGGCTTTAAACTGTAGGAGCCTTTCTCTTGTGCGAAAATTAGAAGCGCACAAGCCAAGAGATTGAGAGAGGCTCGGCTTTGGCCCTTTGCGGCTGTGTCAAGCGATTTTACAAGAATTTATCGAACTCCAGGACTGAAACATACACCAAAACCCAGGCACCAAAGTAAATTTTTTTTTAGATTTTTCGCAGCAATTGATAAAAGTTACTTCACACACCAGTTCATTGAAAGCGACCATGTCAGTTCGATTTACCAGACTACACCTTTGAGTCATTAAGCCAATGCTTATTGGGAATATCGAAGCTGCGCAGTACCTTGTAATTATTGATCATAGTATTCAATGAGCTGTTGGAATAAACAAAGAATTGTATTCTTTTCTAAGAATACAATTTTAGTAAAGAAATGCAAAATCTTGGAAGCGGACGAAGTTGGGTCAGGTTTTTATATTGTTAACAGCCAATAGAAGACTATCAATGTACAACTTCAATTGATGGTATCAGTATCATTAGTGTGTGTGGAGCAGAAAGATTGATCGCTGAGCAGGTATCAGAAAAGCATATACAATTGCAACTCATGGGGTCAGTATCACTTAAAAGGAGCGTACTTTTTTTCGCTCCGCTATCATGATACGTTAAATTGGCTATCATGGTACCGTATCTCTGGAGTTCAGCAGGAAAATCATTAGAAATGTATCAGGGAGCAAGTTCTTCCGCTGAACACGGCCATTACAAAGTAGATTACTTGTTCCTCGTTAGAAAGCTGCGCTAGCATGAATATCATTTAAAATTTATAAGTAATCAGTACAAGTTGATCTGCTGAACGCGGTCATTAATCATGGATTGCATTCATTCAGCAGAACATTTTGATTCCTGTTCAATGTTGTACTATTTTCTCATTATTCTCTGTACCAGAGGTACACAGAGTATATTAAGTTTGTGCAAAAGTATGAAACAGCCAGAAGGAAGCATTTCCGACCGTATAAAGAACTTAATATAGATTCGAGTGATCTATGTGTCTGTCCGTCTCTTTGCTGTCTGTCTGTCTCATTAGAAGAAATCTTACATCTACTTAACAAGTATGTACTAAAAACCCAAAGATTAATTCTATAAGAAATGATTGGGGTGAACCGAATTTTTAAAAATGACAACCTTTAGAACCGAATTACTACTGGTTTGAAATTTTAAGCTCAGCACCTTATTCTTTACTTCTTCATATCGAACACTTAACAAACTAAAAACCTCATTTCAATTATTTGCAAAAACAAATTTTAAGCCCCTGAAGCTATGTATAAAGTTGACAGCTTCGCTTTGAGCTTTATTATTAAAAATTTTTACTTTTAATTACAATTTAAAGCTAAATCTTCAACCAATATAAAACTCTACTCATGAAATTTTGTTGCTTGAAATCACAGAGACATCACTTTAAGAAAAAACAGTTCCATAAATAATCAAATTAAAGCTTGAAATTGCGGTTTTAACCTTCTAAATGATAAAGATTTATGGCCTGATGCATAAATTTTTTATGATGATTTATAATTTATTGGGTTTTTGCACAATTTCCGTCAAGATAAAGAACAAAAATAAGGGAAGGTGTTGATAAGAGGTAGAGGCAGGCGCACAGGTAAAGGAAAAACCACTTGAGATTAACAAGAGTTTCTTTGTCTGTAACCAGGTTGGGTTTTTTTTGAGGGGTCAGGTCACGCATCTCAATTCTCTCAGGCACAATTTATCTTTAGATTTTTTTGTGGTTGCATTTCTGTACAAACAAACATGGCTGACGGCGACTGAGTTGAGGTTTTTTTTTGGTACACTTGTCGCCTCTTTGTTTAAGCAGCAACCAAAAATCACTAAGATTGTCATTTTTCCACAATTATTCTAGAAGCGCTCACAAGACGCGCGCGCAGCCTCAAAAATGAAAAATCAATAAAACTGCATCTAGTCTGTACATTTTCGGGGCAAGGTAAACGTTTTTTTTTTTTTTTTTTTTTTTTTGGTATATACATACTTTTGCATTTGGCACCATTACATAGCAGGGGCTATCGTAGCCCTTTTGCCAGATCTCGTAGAGCCAGTTTTCGGGCTGGCGTAGCGACATTGTGCCCATCATTTTTGGTTTTTTTTTATGTGTTGAATTAAGAAAAATTTGGTATTGTTGTAGTTTCTCTTATATAATATAGCGATCACAGTTATCTGTTGTATTTTCTTTGCACTTCACTTTTTCTTTGTGTTGTTTGTATGGCAAAAGTTCAGCATTAACTGAATTTTCTTGATAGCTTTTTGTATATTTTTTGGTAATTTATGAGACCGGCGCAAAGCTTTGAGAGCTTTTTTTTTGTTCAATATAATTCAAAGAGTCTCTTGTTGGCTTTTGTGGGTATTAAAAAAAATAATTGTATCTTTTTTTATTTGTTTAAAATTATTTTATTTTAAAATATTTTGTTTTAGCGTTGTTGCATGTAGCGAGTTGTACTGGCGACTGAACGTCTGTCTGCAATTAGCCAGGATTTTATATAAAAATGGTCGACGATTTGAGTGAAAGAGAGCCAGAGAGTCTGCGCAGAGAGAGAATGAGAGAGAGAGAGAGAGCGGCTCTCGAAGCAGTCTGTATCTGCCAGATACTTTTCGAGTGCATGTGTATGTACCTCACAGATACTTTTTGTGTTGCCTCTATCTATAAGTATTTCTTTTACTTTCAGGCCTCTGCCTTCGCTCTCTGTTTGTTTTGACGCGATTCTTGCTCATGTTTTTGCTCCCCTCCATTTCTATTTATTTGCTTTAACATATTTGATAATTTTTAACAGCTTCAGCCGGCTTTTTATTTGAAATTTATGTATTAAAATGTAGTATTTTCCATACATGTGTTTGTTTATTTACGCTACGACGCAAAAACTTTACGACAATTTGTTGTTTTTGTTTCTTATTCCTGCTCACTCTTTTACTCTCTGGCTAGCTCGTGTGTTCTTCTAGATACTTTCCGTGTATGCTTAGTGCCACGCGGTGGTTTTTGGTTACATTTTTTGTGGATAGGGTGGTGGGTTTTTCTTACTTTTTGCGCATTGCGTTTTCAGAAACAGCCAACTTTAAAGTGGGATTTTCCTTTGGCTAATTTGTTGCCGGAAAATTCATTGGCAAAAACCAATTGAGACCAAATTGACGGAACGTATCGATTTCATGCGCATGCTGGTGTTGAGGGAAGTGTCTCTGGCAAATATGCATACAACGCGAGCCCAGACTTCGCTCTACACAAAACAATAAGCCAGATGATTGCAGCAACAACACTAACAACAATTTGTTTAACGAAAACAAAATGTGAAAAACATCCGCATGAAAAAAAAATATGAAAACAAAAAATCATTTCACAGTTGCAGCAACACGGCAATTAAATGCCTATTTAAATAAACAAATTGCATATTGTATTTATGTACACTCATATGTAGGTATATAATAATAATGTCAACAATTTGTGGGAATGGGAAGAGAAGTTTTAATTGCTAAGTGAAATGAGCCCAGAGAAACTGCGTAGAAGCTGTTGAGTTGTAGTACACAGAGGAGTAAGCCAGCATGGTAAAGTAAACAAGGGCTTATAGTAAACACATGTGCAAAGTTATGGTTATAAATTGGAGACGAAATGTTTTATAATCGCTGTGTACCAAATTGGGCTTTGATTACTTTAATGATACCAAGATAATTTAAATTGAGGTGTTCGCAACGTTTGGAAATCAGAATTGTTTCCCCCAGTTCCCACTAAACTAAGTAAGAGAGATTTGAAGCACCGAATTGAAAAATTTCAAACTTTCTGCACTGAGACTTAATAAAAATAATTTAGTTATAAATATAAAGTTAAATATGAAGGCGCATATGGCCTTGCCATATTGCCAGTAAGTCCTGAACAAAAAGAGAAAAGAGAGACCATAGCCCCCGGGCGCCGAAGTCACTCATGCTTTTTACACAGACGCGAGCCGAATGATTCCGAACTTATGATTGTGTGAAGTAGTGAGCTTAGAAAAGCAAGTAAGTCGGCTTTACTCTCCATTTGACAGGGTCTGCTCTCAACTCTTAGAATCATAAAATAAAAGTTATTTCAAATAACCATCCGTACTTTGTTTGTTTCAACTCATTTACTTAGAAATGTCACAATCGAAGCCAGTTACAGACTTTCGAAGCTGTCGTCGTTGTTTGTTTCGACTTAGACTAATTATGATTGGAAAAGTCGCGTCGAAGCAAATAAAAAGAAAGAATTGAGTTTTGAATTTACACCCGCCTTTCTGAGATTGCACCTGGAGTCCGAACACTTTCAAAATTTACATGAATACGAGCCGAATGCTCGCACGTCAAACAATGCTGGGTTTATACTGAGTCACAAAGTGTCACATTTCAGTGTCACACATTCGTATGGAGTTGTGACATTGTGACACAGCATAACTCGCATAACTGAAAGCGTCAAGAGCAGATCGATATCGGTCTACTACCAAGCAATACTACTTAAGTCAAAGCATTGCCAATGCATTGGTGAGCAATCAATACCAAATTTTTCACAAATTTCTTTTTTGCTTTTTTTATTCTTACAACGGACTACTAAAAGTTAAACAGTTCACTACAGAGTGGTCCATCTAGTGTTTGGTATTTGAACTATTCATAATTTGACTTTAAAAACGTCAAATGTCATTCAGAAAGCGATTTATATTTAGTAAAAACTTTGACATATACGAAATGGGTCGCTATTCGCTTGAAGAAAGTTGGGAAATATTAGAAACATATTTACAAAGTGGTCAGTCCTCGACTCAAAGATGTGCGAAATTTGAAAAAAACATTTAACAAAAAAATGTTCCGAAAACTCAATTTGTGGATCGTGAAGCGAGTTCGTGAAACTGGAATGTTGTTGGATAAGCCAACCCGTGTACGTACCCGTCCGTGCGCTCAACCAAATAACATTGCTGCGGTTGCTGAACAACCATCGCCGTCAACTCCCCATCGATCTCAACAATTGGACATTTCGCGCACTTCTTTGATGTCGCGAAGCCATACAAAATTCAATTGGTGCAGCTAACTAAAGCAAATTGACCATCCGAATCGTTTACAGTTCGCTAATTGGGCGGAAGATCGTTTGGTCGATGAGTTTTGACCGAAAAATCATCTTTTCGGATGAAGTACTTTCCCCTCCCGGTGGTCATGTTAATCAACAAAATTGTCGCATATCTCGGCGAAGCAAATCGTCCATCGTGTCCTGTTTGGTGCGGATTTTGGTCTCGAGGCATCATTGATCCATTTTCTTTGAAAATGAAGAAGGATCCACCGGACCGTAAATGGTGAGCGATACCGAGCAATGTTAAGTGGATTGGTTCGTGAGAAGTGAAGCGGAAGACTTGGACGACATTTGGTTTCAAGAAGACACGCCACAATCGATCTTCAGCGCCCTATCTTCGAGAATCGAATAATCAGCAAATATGGAGTATGAATTAGCTGCCAAGAGGCTGTGATCTGACACCGTTAGACAATTATCTTTGGGGAGCGGTTGGAAAAATATTAATGCAAACAATCCTGAAACAATTGATGAGTTGAATAACGAGATTAGAGTTGCTATTGCTGATATTGGTGCCGAAACAATTGAAAATGCTCTCAAAAATTGGGTGGATCGAATGGGCTACTTACAAGTCAGACGGGGTTGGTGGTTTTCAATATTTTTTTTTTTTTTTTTCTTAAAAAATGCTTGACCGAACTGAATGAACTAAGAAAATATTATATAATATTATTTGCATCTGAAAAGTCATGGAAATAGTTCGCATTGTTTTGGCTATTTCTGTTTCACAGCAGAACGAACTGTTTTTGCATTTGCACAAGTCAAAATCTACATTTTAGAAATAATTATTTGGCTGAAAATTTCCATATGCAATTTATTCCACTGACTCAAAGGCAAATATGAAACAAGTAAAAAAGTTTGCATATATCTGATCAACTTTAAGTTGGATGGAAAGTAGAGAGATGTACGAGTAAGTAAAGTAACATGTTACTACTCGCCGAGTACGATTATGATTACTTTTAGTAAAATGACAGTAATCGTACTCATTTGTAATCGTACTCGGCGAGTAGTAACAAGTTACTTTTTGTAATTTTTCAATATTTTATTCAAGAGTTAAAAGCAGCAGCAAGAATTGGCTTACTACGATTCAATTTTTAAGACGTTTAAATGAGTACTACTCGAAAAATAATCACGAGTAGTAATCGGATATAATCGTAATCATACAAATGATTACATGATTACAAAAAAAGGTAATCGTTGTATTCAAAAATGATTACTTTTTACCTGTAATCATACGATTTCGAAATCACTCGTGCAGCTCTCTAATGGAAAGTGTGGGAAGTGCTGCAAATCGGCGTAGAGGCCGGTGCTGCCCAGAGTAATTGTTTGTTTTCCTTAAAAATCAACTATCGTTCGATCGATCTCCACCAATCCTTTGGCGGATCGATAAATAATGCCGTCTACATAATATGTCCAGAGGAATTTTTTTGGACAAGCAACCTTCTATTTATTGTATAATGGTCAAGAACTGTTGAATACCAAAAACGTTTAAAAAAGTCCTAGAGAGGCAAATAAATTCTTTATACGTAGCACAACAATCTCCCCACATCAAAGGAAATGCCAAAATGAGCGGAAAGTTTTTCACAATGAAAAAGAGGCTGCTCATATCGTTTCTAATGCTATACAGATTCGCTATATTATTGCTCAATATGTAAATTCATTAAAATGCTACACATTGCATACACAAACAGCAAAATGAAAACAAACAAACAGCAGTCAGCATTAACACAAACAACAAAAACAATGCACAATTCTGTGTGCATTTCGAATCAACAAATGAATATTTCCAAATCGTCGCCGGGTCTGGGCAATCAATAAAAAAATTGAAACGCAACTCGCACTGCATGGAAAGGGAGGGGTGGTGGTGCTGATAGGGAGAATGAATATGGTAGCGGGTGTGAGAGACAGCTGTGTTTTGTAATAGCTTGACCACACAGGCGGGAAGGGGAGAGACCTCTCTCTGGTCATAACAAATTTGTAAATAGGCGGAAAAGTTGTAAAATATTTTATTATAAAAATGTGTGGAAATTTTTTTTTTTGTATAAATGAAAACAAAACAGAAAACTGTGGAAAATTATTTCATTTGGCACGCGCCCGGCACGTGAAGACGACAAGTTTTATAAATGACAATTAAAAAGATTTTTAGTTTTAACTTGTCAATATTGGCGTGTAACGTGTTGGTTTTGTAGTGGACTTTGAGTTTTGGTTTTTAATTTTTTTTGATAAGATAGGTGATGGGGGGCGAGACATTTAGATTTGTGTTTGACAGCTAGCCAAAGGGGAAGTAGTGGGGAAGGTATGTGTGACTGTTTAGTAGAATTCTACAAGTGTTTGCTGTCTAGACCGAGCGGAGGTGACTTATAAAACGAAGGATTTTAACTAGCAATTGGAATGTCTAGGATATAACTAGTTCATTCCCATTAAAGTTAAAAGAGTTTGGGTAACTCTTTTGACTATTGGTTTGAAGTTTCTTTAAGATACCGAAACCAATCTGGTACCATACCTTTTTTAACCGATTTCAATCAAAATCGAAAAATTGATTTCAATTAACTTACTTAATTTCAAGCAGATTTTTGTACAAGATTCCAGTTTCTATCACAATTCTGCAGGTTATTTCCTCTTCAGGGCTATTTCTTTGTCTGCTATCTTTTCTCATTGAGCTCGTTTAGAGCCATTGACAATCGACAAAATATTTGATTAGTATTTCCTTTTCATACATATCAATGTACATCAACGGCAAATAGTAGCTGTTACATACAATTAGACCTCAATTGATAACGTCTAGTAAAGAAAAACAGATCCACGTGTCAAGACACACACAAAAGATTTGCTTTATCTTCAAATCACAATATCATGTTAGTGTGTCTGGCTACCTGAAAACAAATTAGCAAATGAACCCAAAAATATATTTATTTGGGATTTAGTTTTGTTTACCTGTTTTGCAGTTTTTATCTGGGCTTTCGTGTGGTGCTAATAGATATAGTTCCTTATAAGGCAAAGTCTCTATTTGACTTTTACTTGAGAGACCAGTGAGTGGGATTATCACGCAAGCGTTATGTGAAAACGAAAACTGATAATACAGAACTTAATGCCAGACAAAAAGGCTAGCTGATAAGATAATTGTGTGATGAGGCGACTTCTTGATTTCTTTTCAAACAAACAACAGCAGCGAAGCAGCAGCAGCAGCCACAATTAGTGACCGATTTTTGATTTGTTTTTAATGAATTTCAATTGCCTGACCATTTAGCAAATGTTGTGGTTCTCTACTACGTCAGTGCCAAAGGCAATAAAATCGAAATCAAAATAAAAACCTAACGTTGTATAGAATATTAAGCTTGTCAAGCATTTTTGGAGTGTTTCAAAACAAACCTTTAGCCATAGTTGTTGATAAGCCATGTGGCATAGTTCCGTGTTTACGATCAGTTATAGTGATAAGCACACTTACGCTGAGGGAGATTCGAACAAAGGGAGCACAGACATTTCTTAAGTGCTCCGGAAATGGCAGACAGTTTTGGTTAACGGTAAAATGGGTCCAAGCGAAAAGTCAAATTCAAACACAATGAACAGCTGTCAATACATCAAAAAGATTTCTATTTGCTGTCCAAAAAAAAATGGCAAACATTTGTTCTCGGCCAGAGAAATGTTTAGAAATGGGAAATTAAAGCATTTAGACAGGTGGCCTGATCTTATAAGAAAAGAAATTGGTGGAAAGGGACACGAGGGTGGATCAAAAAGTAAGTCAGGGAAATTTACAAAGATTCGGCTGATGCTTTATATCGGAGGCCGGCGTGTCGCTATCTACTGGGCATTGGCAAACTCTCAAAAGCAGCGCAGGCTGCGTCGCTGCTACTGCTGCAGTGCAAATTGGATCAGTTTTTGTGCTGCTATCAACTTCATGGCTGTTGTTGCACACGCACACAACAGCCACCGGCCCCTGCTTTATATCCACTTAGAGATATCCTAAAGCCTTTTTTAACTAATGAAATCTTTCACGTTTTTTGAAATTAGGGTTCAGTCCGGAGATTGCGTTCAGGTTTTAATAGTCTTCCAGCTTAACTCAACTCTGAATGCAACTTGTAGTTTAAATTCAACTCGTATTTTCGATGAATTTTAGATCTGATGATCTTTCCATCCCATTTCGTTTTATATAAAAATCAATTGTCCAATGATTAACTTTTAAGTCTTTGATCAACAATAATTCTAAAAAAGCTTTAGTTCTTTTCCAATGCTAACAAAATAGCCTGGTTATTAAAAAGGTTATCCAGTTATCGATAGTTATTAGAAGATAATAAAAAGTAGATAAGTAAGTATAAGTGGAGCGGGTGTCATTTGAGAGTAAGACTCCGTTTTGATCTACAACTTTTATCGATTGATTCTGAGAGAGTGTGTTCGAAACCGGAACGGGTTTAGGATAGAGTGGTCATGATCCGGTATAACCTGGTGCCATCACTCGTCAACATATTTCAGGCAGTTCTTATAAATCTAAGGCTTTTGCTTAGGAATAGATTTTAAAACTTTTCATAAAATACTAGAGCTGGAAATCTCATTCCGGTTCCCTAATCAAGCAGAATTGATGGCTATTCAGCAGGCTGCCCTACCACAATCATGATCGAAGGAGGGAACATATACATTACTCTCACGAAATGTCATGGATACTTCAATGTGATCGCTCGATATCTCTGGATCCACCTTATTTAGAGGTGACTGCACAACGCGAAATTGAGAGAAACGATTCAGCCGACAAACAGGCTAGACTTACATCCAACATCCACCTCCTCCAGGAGAAGAGCATGATAGGGTTGCCCGTGGCCTCGTACAAACTTATTAGAAGGATCAAAATCTGCAATAGCCTTCCAATTTGCCATGTTTATGTTCAACCTGATACATACCAGTGTCTTTAGCGTCAAAGTAGAGAAAATATTTTACTTCTGGTCGTGGCTCTAACGGGTTATTCCCTCATCGGTAGTCATGCAGCAGTTCTGTAGAAGCTGCATTTGCGAGGTAAATAGGAGAAACAGCACAGATCTCAGTTGGATTACCCTTAAAAGACTTGGTCACCCACTTCTGAGATAGATAGAGATCCAGTCTATACTAAACTTTTAACCTAACCCAACAATTTTTAATGTTTAAGGACCTCGAGCCGGCTAAAAAATGCAAGTTTACTTAGTATAAAGGTCATAAAAACTAAAACGCTAGGCACGGCGTTGTTATTTGAAACTAAACAAAAAGAGTTTCATTTATAACATCAAAAAACTCCTCTTTGTATGCAACTTTTCAAGCAAACTTTTGGTCATCGCTTTAGTAGCGGGGAGCATGGTCTCTCTCATTAATTCGATTAGGCCATAGCACACATACACAAAGGCTTCTGACCGTTTCAGGCGCGCATGCTGCTTTGGAATTCCCAAACAGTTTTAGCATGGCATGGAGAGCACTGCTGTTGAGCGGTTCAGATTAGGCAATGATCGCTGATGACTGAGGGTGGTTCCTCATTAAACAGCAGATCGATCTACCAGCCTCCTTTATGGTGTTGAGTGACTCTGCTTAAGGTTATGCGACAGCATAACATGAACTCGACCCGGCTAAAAACGGCAAGTTTACTTAGTTAGGTCGTAAAACGCATACGGGGGTGACACAGATTTTGCTATGGTGTGGGTGGTGTGGTGTGTTGTAAAATCTCTAACAAACAGGTTTGAAATCAAAGAAGAATCGACATTTTCGGTGTTGAGGTGGCCGATAAGGCTAAAAAATGTTCTTTTTAGTTGGTTTTCGACAATCATAATAAAAAAAGCTAAGCAGCAAAGCAGTTGTATAACTTTTAAACAAGACACAAAGGCCTCTGCCAATTTGTCGTTGTCTTTTGGTGACTTTTTTGCACTTGTGCTGCTTTGAAATTCCCAAACAGTTTAAGCAATGCTTGCTTGAGGAGGCAACTGCTAACTTGCCGTCGATGGGCAAATACTACTAATGAGAGAACCGGGAGGTTCTTATAACAGCTGTATAGTCTACCAGCCCCTTTGTGGTGTATGTTTGTTTCTTGTTTTAACGTTCTGACCAAATAATTTGTTATCCTGGAGTCGTTTAAAATTTCAATGATTCGTAAATCGCTAATTTACTTCAATACAGTCTAAACTCAAAAACACGATTTTTGTGATTTGGACTGACATAAAACTAAAACTTTTTAATTTCACTAGGTATAATCCATTGAGAACTATAAGCGTGATTTTGACAAAATGTATTATTTTGAGTTATGGCAGTGTTAAAGTAAGTTAAGTTAAAAACTTCTGATAAATGTGGTGTAAATTTGTTTTTGACTTACTAATCAATACTAAACAATACTGATCAAAGAAAACCAAGTCCGAAACGTACCAGGAAATAAATACAAGGTTTTCACTTAATGAAACACAACATATTTGTCATATTCCTTTGTGTACATTTTAATGAGATTTTAAATATTCTAAGAATATCAATTTTATAGAATTTTATTAATCAAACTAATTCTACTTAAAGTTGACGCATTTAACAAGCCTCAACTAGTTTTGTAAGGGAAAACTTGTGTTTCATAGAACCAAAAAGCGTGCCAAAAACATTTTCAAATTAAAAATGATTTTCAAAATATTTGACAGTTGACACAACGCCTTTGCTATGATTTTTTGTTGTTGTCTTTTTTGGGTTAATTTTGACAATTTCAAATTAGGTTGATCTGTTTGGGGGGCCTGCTGGTCCTGAGAATTTTCGCGAAACAATATTAAAATTAATTAAAAAGAAAATGGACACAAGGATGAATGCAAAATTCAATGAATTTCTATTTTGCACAACATCAACAAATCTGAATTCAGGTCAAGAGGAGAGTTTATTCAACCGCACAAATAAATAAGTAAAAATAAACAGCCAAACATATTCTTTATAGACGCGTGCAGATAAGTAACATAAGAAATGGTCATAAAAATGTGCCTAGATATAATTTAATGGTTTATTTTCGGCTTCAAGGTGGGTGCACGCGAAAATGTTCGACGACACTTGAAAAGTTAATTATCTATACAGATTTTACAACTAATTTGCACATTCAAATGCAATTAGCGGGCGGTACACCTGGGCTGCTGTTGCTACCTGCTGAGAGGTAAGTACAAGCAGAAGGAGGAACGGGTAGTCGTAAATCGGTTTAATGTCTGAACAACTGCACAAGTCTCTGGTCTGACGTCTTAATTGCAAATGCCATTTATTTTTGCCTTACGGTTGCCGACATCTGACTGAGGCATTAGTTTTATGAGAGCCAAAAAAAAAGGACACATAAAATAAAATGTTATATTGGGCTATGAATTAAGATTGGCCAAGCGAAGCATTAAGAGGCGTGTCGGAGATTTGAAAACTGAGTAAATGGATATGTGAAATCTACTTACAAATAAGTTAAGCAAATGTGGAAAATTTTGCAAGATAATGAGAAACCAGTAAGGCCTTGGTTATGTTAAAAACTTAAGGAATTATCTACTGTACTAAAAAAAGGTATTTTTCACTCAATCAATTTTGAGCAAATATGACCTAAGCTGCTGGATCTTTATGTCTTAGAACCTAGTTTAAAATAATCGAATAAATAAATCTTTGCACTTTCCACAATAAGCTAACCCTTTCCACCATAACATTCTCTGGTACACCCATCGCCTGCAGAAAACACATTTCTACCTAATTTGATCACCTCATAAAAATCACCTCACCCAAAGCAAATAGGGAGTTCCAATTTTGTAAACAAATGAGCAGCCCAAAGAGGAATGGGCATAAAAATAACAAAAAACAACAGATAACAGAATATGTATAACACGCGGCAGAACACGCAGAAATTTAATGAAAATTTAAACCGAAAAAAAAAATTGCCCACAAATAATCATGAATTATTCAAGGCCAATCGAAGCGCGGCATCGCGCAACAAAAACTATTATTGTATATATCATTCGGTTTTTGTTATTGTTTCTGTTTCTCTTTTCGATGAGAACCCGAAAAGCTGTTCACTTTTGGTTTTTGTGCGAAATATTTTAATTATTTTGTTTTGAGCAGCGAAAAACCATCAATTTTTTGTTTGTGTGGCTATTTTTGGCAATATCTCATTTTCCCCCCTACCGCTTGCCACCCCTCCACGCGCTCTAGTCGTGTAGTGTGTCAAAGTAGTTTTCAATTCTTTTCAATTTATTTCTCTGGAATTGTTTCCATTTGTTGTTGTTATATCTTCATTTTGATTGAACTTTATTGAGTGTGGAAAAATTCCCAACTAATTGACTTACGCTGACCAGAAGAAGGCGGTACACACACATGCTATGTCTTTATCATATTTTGCGTTTGTTGTATTTTTTGCTTACCTGCAAAGAGAAGGGAAAGAGGCAGAAAAATGTGTCAAAAATGGGTAAACAAAATTTGAATATTTCTTAGAATTATATATAAAAGCTGTCAAGTAATGATTTATTTTGGTTAATGAACATAGAATAGCGTAGAACAGAAAGAATCAGTGCAAAACTGATTTAAGACAGGCTATGAATGGAACCTACTTTTTAGCATAGCAAACATGTTTTAAAAAGACGACTGAAATGGTTTGAGAGTCGTTTAGATACTGATTGACAAAGGAACCAAGATACATACGCATTGGTTGGTAAGAACTGTTTCAGAAAATCATGAAAACTATGCGGTTCACATAAGGTTTACATAGAACTAAATCGATATAATCATTTTGGACCGTTCGATCCTTTCCTCTATTTACCCGTCATGATAATCTAAACTCATGTATTCATGACAATTTAGTGACTTTTTTGACCGTTTGGTTTATACCTCCTATTTACCCATCTGCAATAGCCGTCTATCAAATCTTCACGATAATCCAACCTCAAATCAAAAATTGCAAATTTCGCAATATTTTGCACCGTGTGATCTACCGCTTCCATTTACCAACGTCTGCATTGTAATATAAGCATTAAGCTCTTTACCTTCGTGGGCAAGCGTCCAACCATTGCCCAAGTTTCATCGCAATCGGATGAACGGTAAAGTTTTTGAAATTTCGCAGACTTTGGACCAGTTCCGCCCATTTCTTGAATTTAGAATGGTTCATTATTAAGATTTTTACATAATTTGAGATCAAAGTAGTTAAATAAAATATTTAATATCTACACAGAGAAAAAAGGATTAGATTAGATGATTTTGGTATCCATTTGAAATGTATATTAATTAATATTCATTTTTGCATGTTCAAATCGATTTAATGCTTTATTGATCTTCGATTTTTATGCAACATCAAAGAAAGAATATTACTTAATATGCAGTCCAAATGGATCTGCTTTTTTCTTCTGTGCAATGATTCATTTTATTAAAAACAAAAAGAACATATTCCTACACACATTCTTAGCCATTTCTCAATTGTACTAATGCGGAAGCAAAAGTCGCCTATGGTTTTATGGACTCTCCCCATTCACACACACACACACTAGCAACCCACACAATGACCAAAAAGCTCTCTTTGATATATTTATTGGCATTTGTTTTTCTAGACTAAAGCAAATAGGAAAAAAATAAACTTTCCACTGTCTTTCACATTTTGTCTGGGCCTAATTTCCCATGTTGTTCAAATGACATATTGGTGTCAATTAAAATGTGGGCCCAAAAATAACCGAAAGACGGGCACACGTGAAAGAAATCACATTAATCATCAAATTGCAAAATCATTTTAAATTTAACGATGAGATCTCCAACAATGCGAAAATATACTTAATAAAAATACGCCTTTTTATTGTCGGTGTTTTCGATCATGGCCAAATTTTATACGTTTGCACATATATCGACCAGGTAGGTAGGTGTGTCTCTGTCTCGGCCAAGTGCCCGGACAGACGGACGGAGAAAAACTCGCGCCACGCACACGCAGCAAATGACGACGCCGCCAACAACTTGTCTAACAGGTCCCCCTCCCAAAGTCAATAAGTCGAGACTTGCGGCTTGCGACTCACTGGAATACGATAAGCAAACGCATTTAAATGAGTCGATGACGACGATGTCAAAGCTTTACAATAAATTAAAAAAGACAACGAACAAACAAATAGCAAAACAAAACGCACTTGAAATTATGTTAAATGGGTGAACAGACTCCAAAACAAATTGGCTTGAAAAAAAGAGTTGCATAGATGAAGATGTAAAGGTGAACTTTTAAGTGGTTAACGAGCTCAGAATATTTTGACATTTTGCCTATAGACTTTAGAAAAATTTAGTATTTAATCGTTAACGAAATGAATTTTTCGTGTTAAAGTTTGGCACTCAGGCTGTCAGTGCACCAACTAATTTAATGGAAAAAGAAAAGGTTGTCAAATCTGTTAAGAGCAGACCCTATCCAGAATATTACCTATTTTTTTTTAGCGGAAATTTTAAAAGGCCTTAGAAGACTTTAGATTTGAAAACTATATTAACAAATGCTATAAAAAAATGTCGGGTTTTTCGCTCATGCTGCTTTGGAATTCCCAAACAGTTATGGCATCGCTGGCAAGGAGAGACTGCTGCTCGACTGACAGTCGACAGGCAAAAAGAGTGCTGAAGATTTAATCGGGAGATTAATAAAACAACTGTACAGTCAACCAGCCTCCTATGTGGCGTTGTGTGTCCATCTTCAAAGTTATGCTAAAGCATAGCATGACCTCGAGCCGGGTAAAATTGCTGGTTTATAAAAAATTTAGTAAAAACATTGGAACCGAGCTTAGAGTTATGGCTTAAAATCTTTAAGTAGTTCGCCTTTTACTTAATATTGGATGTAGAAGTAAGTTTTGAGAGATTTGGGTCAAAGCTTTATTATTTTCCTCCAAAAAGTGGGAAAGCAAATTTGTGGAAAGCGCTGTTTTTTGTCTACATTTTAAGAAAACTATCGCTAAGTAACTTTAAATGGACTTGAAAGCATATGGGAGTGTTTTTGAACTCTCTAGTTTCAACCCATCAGCAGGATTTAAAAGTTTTTATAACATGATTGACTCTAATTAGTTATGATAAATAAAATTAGATTAATTTATTGATGAGCAAAATATTAACCACTGTTCTTTGAGCCATAACTTTTTTTATTGCATATGACATTCAGTAATATTTCTATTCATTTCATTAACTACATTTCATTTGTTAAGCTTTTAAACAGATATCTGTGTCTACATTCGCCTGTAAAACATGTTTTGTGTCTCAAACATAAGTTCAGACGATAGCCTTAGTTTGTTTTTCATTTTGTTTTTGTTTTTACTTGCATTGGTCGTTCAAAGTTGTGTCGTACGTGTGTACATTGGCTCATAAAAGTGGGTCAGTTTTATCGCCAATACTTGTACACACATATGTATATAGAGAGTCAATGCAGTTTGATTGTTGCCAAGCGAACTCAATTTTCATTTATGAAAAATAGAGGAAAGCTAAGCTAAACAAAGTCTCAACTCTAAGGGGAATTGTTAGATATAAAACACCCTTGGGAATTATATAATATAGTTAGACAGAGCTGGTTGAGCTTATCATTAGATAATAAAGGGAAGTGTAAATAAGCTTTGAAAACCTTGATTCCAAATTACCAATTACATAAGATTTCCCTTCTGCTCTACAAATAGCCTCAATATCAAATTTAATTGTCTAGCACATCAACTAATGAACATCTGAAGGCGATTCTTCATTTATTTTTGTGCACTGTTTTGACATTTGTTTCCTCTTAATACAAAGGCGGAACTTGAATCAATTTTAAAATTTGGCCTAAGCAATTTTAAAAATAAATTTGCAAAAAATATGTACATATTTTTAGTTTGATTAATGCTTCTCATTTTTTAATCCCCGGCACAGAGTCATTGATATATTGACCTTTGTGCCATATACTATGAACTCTCGTCGTCAATATCTTCCGTCATTGTTCTCCACATCACGCGAGAAAAATCATTAAAATCGCTTTTAGTATCTAGGAAGTAAAACACAATAAAACACAAAAGCAAAATGTGTTCTTAATCACTTTTAATACGGCAAACGTGATTGGTTTGCGAAAAAAAAATACACAACCTTGTAAAGTTTTTTAAACTTTGCTTACACACAACCTAGACCTGATTTTTATTGAAATTTTGTAGTTAACCTTTCAACTGTCAAACATTTGCAATAAATAGTTTGAAGGTATTTCCATGTTTTATGGTTGACAAACAAATTTCTCTGCATAAACAATTAACTTGGCTTTGTTGTGTGCCACTTTAAAAATGTCAATCAACTGTCAACTGTACATAATGTTTTTCCACACTTGGCCAATTTTTCTCTCTCTGATTTTGGTTTTTTTGCTGTTGTCAAGCACGCAGCAAAAATTGTTGTTTAAAAATACAAAAAGAAATAAAATATTATTATTGAAAAATGACAAAAACAGTTGCTGACCTAATTAACCAGCACGAAACATGAGAGACAACCAAAAAAAAGTTGGCAAACTTGGCTAAAAATAAAATTCATACAAAAAATTTAAACCAATTATTTTTGGTAGGTTCAAATAACCCTGGTCAAAGTTTTAATAATTTATTTAATATTTAAATTAATGCCCAGCAATTTGTCTGGATCAGGGTCTCCGATATATATACATACACATGTGCTTTCTAAATTGTGAATAAGTCAGACGGCAAAATCAGTGACATCAGTATGATAAATATACTTAAACAAAAACAAATGGGACCTGTTTGCCTGGCTAATGACAGCACCCATATATTGTACGAAACATATACTTAGTATAGTTTTGTAGATTCTTTATGGGAAGCCAATTAAAAAGCCAACGAATGCGATTTAAAAGCTTTGAACTATGATTTAATCAGGGTTTTGCACATTAACACAAGAGCTGTAATTTACACGACAATTATATAGATTTTGTACAATTAGATTCAAATTTATAAATCGAAACCCTATTTTGCTCACTCTATTTCAGATTTAGTTGCTTCTTTTGTGAGTCCGGCTCGAAGGACCAAAACTAAACCGGTTCTAAGAACAAAAAAATAAATCCGGCTCGAAGGTCCAACATGTATAAAATATATTAATTATTTTTAAATTATAGCACTGTATCCTAACATCAAGTTCTTCCCTTGTGTTCATTACAAAAGGGCAACATTCAAGCAGGGAACAACATCTGCTCAAAATCTACCGAAATCAAGCACATTTGTTGACAAAAGTGGAGTAATCCCGACTTTTTTTTTAATCGTGATCAATGGTGTCTTGCTTAATTAACAATTTGTGTTCACTTTAGAAAGGACTTGGATTTGATGCATGAACGTTTTGTGCTCGCTATAAGACCTCAGAAAAAATAATATATAAATCATGTATAAGGAAGAGGAGAACCTAAAAAATCCTTCTTCATTTTGATACCTTTTACTCGTAGAGTAAAAAGAGAAAACAAAAGTAGTGCATATGTAAGTAACTGGTAGATGGAAGTATCTCCGATATCATAAAGATAACACATTCGATCAAAGCGTGTATTCATACACATGAGAGAGCTAGCGTAAGCAACTTCTCGTTGTGATTTTGACTATTTTTGTTTAGCTAGCAGACCCAGAAGGTTTAAAGCTTGTTAATTGTGATTAAAGACAAATTAAAAGTACAGCTTTGACTGCTGTGAGGAATTATTTCTGTGGCCAATCAATTGAAGAAGCGCAAAACAGACTCCACATACTTGTCTTTGAGTACTCTGAATGACCTTAAGTCCGTGTTTACACGGTGCAGTTTGCTTCAAGAAGCTTTCTTCGATTTCGTATTCAACCATCTTCAAAACTGCGCTCGCATTTACACAACGTAGTGAGCTTCATGAAGTTTTTCGTTTTGTTCTTACATTTCGATTACAATCGCAATGCAACCCTTTTAATCAAAGCTATCGATAGAGAGCAATCGCTACAGCTGTTGTTTTTCTGATTTTTAATAATAACAAAAATACGTCAGAGTATTAAAAGCTGCAATTGAAGTGACGAAACGGGCTATTTAAGTTGCAGCTGCCAATGGTTTTAAATTAAATGAGCTGCTGTGAGACAATTCCGCACTTCATCGGTCAACTTGTGTTATCGATCAACCAAAAACTCAGCCCTGCATTGAATCTATCGGAACGAGGCAAGGGGACTATCGAAAAACTTCATTGCCTAGCTGGCCATGAAGCTTTGCCTACATCTATAGCCACCCACACCTCTTCCCAAAAAAAAACTTTATAAAGCATCTTCATGAAGGAAACTGTGTCGTGCTAATTCATACTAAGCCTAAATTAACAATTAATTATTTTGATATTGAGCAAATGAATATAAGAATACCGTGTAAAAGTTACCGTTTGTGATATAGTACTATTTTGAGCAGGTGATTCCACAGTCATTAGTGGCCGCAGAAAGCCAACACGTGGAAGGCGCGATACTTTGGATACTCAGGAATATATACCCGGATTTGATTTTATGGCCAATAGAAATAGTTGCACCTCTGCGTATGCTGTTTCTTTGAAGTAACTTTTTCGGGTTAACCTCTCTACACGTAATCAAGACCATGTGGATACCGAATTTAAAACTCGTGGAACTTTAATTAAGTAGTTTAGCATTTGACTTGCAGTTGTTAGCTGGCTCGAGGTCTTGTTTTGATATTCGCATAAGTTTAAACAGAGGCACACACAACAAAACAAAGGAGGCTTGGTAGATCGGACAGCTGTTTCATGACGGACGCAATACTCACTCATCAACGATGTCTATCAAAAGAACAGTGTCTCCATGCCCGCGACGGCAAAACTGTTTGGGAATTTCAAAGCAGCATGTGCGTACTAAAGAAACCCATCCTATCAGCAAAGCTGAAGTGAAGCATATGGTTTTGATCATGAATTCACCGTTTGAACTATTGATACATACATATAGCCAAGAACATGTTTATAAGCCTAAATGGCCGAATCGGTAAGTCCAAGTTCTTGAATTATTGTTGTTGGTAAACAAATTTTTAATATGCACAAGTCTATCTAGAGAAAGGAAATGAGGGTATCGGAACGAGTCAGCATCGTTGATATACAATATTATGGTTAGCATGAAAGGAAAGAACTATTGCTGACATGGTAGGGTGGGTATTTAGGATAACATCAAACCCAATCGTATCTCCTAGTTCGGAATAACATCTATCAGAGGCAAGGTCAACACATTCTTCCTGTGTGATAGCCAGTTACGTTCATGAGCAAAAGATCCTCCCCGTACGACGAGCCCTAGCCGAAAGATTTCAGCGTTGACCCAATGCTTGACCAAAGTTAAGCAAAACCACATCATGGCTTAGCTATCATTACTAAAGGAAGGATCCTAGCTTCCATAACCATAGACCTCACGCGTGACAGTGCGACAAACTACAGAAGAGAATGCAGCCATATTTAAAGCACTCAGCTTGAAAAAAGGAAAAAAGGTCCATTCCCCTTCCAACCATAGACTTAAAAATTTTTTGCAATGAACTTTTTTCCCCAAATAATAACCAAAAGTGACTTTCTTTCAAAAAGGAGTCCGCTTGGGCTGGGTCTTTGACGTTCGTATATGTATATATAGGCGTTTTAGACCCCGAAATGTACTAGTCCCATTTTGTGCTGGCTTACAATAAGCTCCATACTCTGTACTGTATTTCTTCCGAAAAGTGTCTTAACTGACTTAAAGCTACATTTTTAGGAGTCCCTTGTCATCATTTAAGCTGCCAACAGGAACATAGCTAGACATTGAGACTAACTAAATTACCCAATGAATAAGAAACAATTTCAATTGTTTTTTTATTCGACCAATTTACAACTCTTAAGCGCATTTGCCAGACATCCGTCCGTCCAACTATTAAACGTAACCTTGAAAGTGAAATGAAAATTCTTTTAAGTTTAGCCATTTCCACTTTCTACGAATTTTGCTTGTTTTGGCAAACAAATCTGTTTTTTTACAGCACGAGCAGCTAATTTACCTTTTGGTTTGTTACACAAAGTAAAGCTAATTGCCACCAAATTTGTCGTAAGTAACAATTCTGGTGAATTTGTTGCATGACTGACTCACATTTTGGTTGAAAACCGGTGATGAGCTCATCGCTTGAAATGTTAGAACTTCTCTATTACAAATGCATTCTGCCCCCTTGTTGTTTTCGGCATGACTTTTGGCTTACATTTCACACGAATTTAAAAGTACAGCGACCTCCCTTCTCTCTGCTAATGCAGTAGGCGCAGCATCAAATGTCAGAGATATTTATAAAGAACAGGTTTTCTTGGCGATGAGAGACGTGTCAAGAAACGTATTACAACAAAGTAGAACAGAAACAAAACAGATCAGCATCAACATGAACATCATTGTGACTGCATTTTGTGACGCAATTTGAGAAAACAATAAAAAGTGGCCAAATGACGTCAGTCGACTTTGACAAAGACCGAGTTTAATGAGTTTTCCTGAGTGATGGAAAAGCTAAGCACGAAAAAAAATCAATTAAAATGGTAGAGTTGTGATAGGTCTGGTCTGGGAGATCTTACTGATAAGGGTTTTGGAATTGAAAATTTAATCACGACACGAGACAAGCACGAAAAGCACATTTCCTGTGTGCCATCTCTAATATGCATATTCAATAAGTGCGCCGCCTCAATTCAAAGATCGAAAGATAGACACGCAGCCAACGTCAGAGTGCCACGACTAATTAGCAGTGTACTAACGACCGACCAACCAACTGAGACTAACTATAGAGCTCAATAGCAGCTTTTGGGATAAACTTATGCCGACCCACAATCGAGTCTCGCTTATCGAGATGCTCTGACGTCAATTGGTTCAAAGTGCGGCAAAGTGAGGCATTGTCAATGCAATTAGATGGAGAAATACTTAATATAGCGTTATAGATACTAGACACATACATGGTTTATGCAAGTAAACTTTGATTCGACCAGCATCAATTATAACGATGTGGAGTGAGTGGGCAGAAGGCACGTGTCTTCAACGCGTGTGAACCAAATTTTGGTCTTTCCCAGCCACAAGAAGTAAATAAGGCTAGGATTGGACTTGGCTAATTATTTTCCCTCCTCCCCTTCAAGTTGTTTTTCACTTTCAAACTTGCCACACACTTGCGCAAATAGAGTGGTAAATGCCAAGTTAAATGGTTTTATCTTATCTTTCTGTTGATAATGGCTCTACGTGTTTTGTTAAAAATAAGGTAGATTCTGGTTCTGGAGCCTTATAGGCTCGACCCAACCAGACATGGTGAAAAAAATTAATACCCTAAATGTCATTAAGTCATTAAATTGCATTATCGTTTTGTTTATCATGTTGTTGTTTTACTTTTCCTCAATTGGTTGTTTTTGAACAAAAATTTGTTGATAATTATAGTGGAAATATAATTTTAGTGTAGGCTTATGGGGGCTTATAAAGTGAGAATAACAATGATGACAAGGTTGGGAAAGGTTTTCGTATCAACCACTTTACGTTGCGTTTCAATGCACCACTTTTCTTTTAAAAGGACTTCTATTGAAGAGTAGCTCTCTCTTTCGTACGACTGGCGGCCGTCAATTGCCAATAAAAGAGCAAGTAATAATCGACCGAACAAAATCGTGGGTCGACATCGAAAATCTTGCAATATATCAACTTCAATTGAAAAGTGGCGTATGGCGAAGATTATACCAACAATTCTATCTGCTCTATCTTAAGGTCGTGTAGAAATTCCCAGGTTGCTTTTTAATATAGATTTACACATGCTTTCCTCAGACGGGCAAAGTTTACATAAGTAAAATTTGAAACTGAAATCTTAAGGAAATCGTTTGGCCACCCTGTTTCTAGTGCAATTTTTTGGCTCTCCTCTTTCTTTTTAAGTAAATATTATTATTAATGTAGAACTGTCAAGTGAACACAAATGCGTTGACGAATCGTTTACAAAGTGTCATTAGCATTTTTTTTTTGACAAGAGCAAAACAAAGAAAGACCCAACTCATAAGTCATTTATTGTCTCGTACGTTTAAACGTTTACACAAAGCTTTTAAGTATTGTAAAATTCCATTTATTTATAAAGATTTTTGTTATTTATTTACTGCAAACATTTTTTCTGTTTAACAGCCCTTTCATTTTTGCTTCCTGCAACAATTTGTTATTTTATTTTTTTTTTTGGTCATAAGCACCTATCAATTATTTTGTCTGATGTCATTTGAAGGCAATTAAAACCGCACACGACACAAAATTTTGGCCGTTGAATTATCAGCATTTCGAAGTGTTCCACACGCTCCAGTTTCTAATCTCTATTGAACATTGCGCGCTCATCTAACAAAAAGATTTTGTTTGCTTCTTTTAATCAAAAACAAAATAAAGTCTAGGCGCCAGTTTCAATAAATTTCGATAAGATTTTGTTTTCATTCTCTTTTAGGTTATACTAACATTGAATGATTGATTTGAATAGTAAGAAAACAATGGAACCCAATCTTAATCTTATCAATAAAAGAATATTTGATAGATTTGCAGTTCAGTCAGGGTAATGTGTGTAAGGAATACCTTGGAAGTTTATGATTAAAGATCTTTGTTATCCTGCACCGAAACTGTATTCATTTTATATAAGCGGAATAACCAATTTGACAATAATTTGAACTTTATATCGGATCAATCAATTTCAATATAGAACTAAGACAATCATATTTTCGATCCAGGCAGCTATAAAATAATTTGTGAAGGTTATGGTCAGCTATGATATTTTTTTATAATCTCCGCCGTTCTTCTGCGTTCTCCGATAATCAGGATCAAGTTGGGCTGTTCCTTCTACATAAGAATAGGCACTTCGGCAAATCCTTCATGTGCTTTTTCTTCATATGCAAATATAAAGTTGGGTACGTCGCATTCGCAAGTCCTTTCCCAATACTTCTAAACCTTGCTTCGAGGTGTCCAAACGCGTATTCCACTAACCGACTACATTTGGAGAGCTGGTAGTTGAATTGCTGCTCCAGTTGCGGCGCCGTCGGAGAAATCAAAACACACCGCCTCGAATTAGTGTCTTGCTTGGAAAGACCTAGAAGTCTTTTTACATACGAAACTGTATATGTAATGACTTGAATTTACCATGGTCCACACAGAGTAGAGAAAGCATTTCCAACAATGCAAGTTGGCAACCAAACTCAGTGGCTCGCATGTGTTGACTTGTGCTTCCCACATACTTGTCGTTCTCTAACTGTGCTTGAATCTCCTTCTTCTTGCTCTATTTTTTTTAAATTTTCTTTTTCAAAAAGGATATTAAAGTAAAGTTAAGTATTTTAAACGATAAGTAAACTAAGTATTTTAAAATGATGTCATCTTTAAAAATATTAGCTAGAATTGTTTAAAACTTTTAACTAAGTGCACCTATTCAAGTTTATATGAAACATAGCAGCTATCTAAAAGATGAGAAATCGGCCCTAATGGAGTAAAAACGGAACCGTTTACAGAAGTGGAACTGGAACCAATATTTGGAATTACTTGTGAACCGATTTTATTGGAAACAATAAGACCGGAAAGAACCGAATCATCGTACTGGTACAATCAAGTACAAGCGGTTTCAATAGTATTTAAGTACAAAAATTCGATTTTTAAGTGTTATTATTCAGTCTTGAAATACTTGATTTGATACTCGTCTCTGTTCCGGATTCCGCTTCGGTTTGCGTTTAAGTGTTGGCTTTTCTAATTTAAAATTTACAAATTTATAAGGAGGGTGACAAGCATATCTATGGTTTCAAAATTAGGTTTGAGAAAAGTCGCAATGGTTCAAGCAGATGAAACCGATAGCTCAATGTATAGAGGATTCAATTCATCAAAAATAGAGGTATTGATCTAGTATCATTCTTTCCGTTTGAAAAGCTAAAATTGTAAAATATATTTCTCTTTAACCCCAATGCATTCTAGAAACAAAATAAGCCCATAAATTTCTAAAACTATTCCCAATTTGTTCTTGAAACAGAATTTCTGTTTTGAATCAAAGATGGAAGTACTGTAGGTCAGGAAACACTCATAGGCTAAGTTCACACAGGCAAATAATTTGGACAAATTTGCCTAAATAAGCCTAAACAGTGAACTTTTTGGCCATATTTGAGCAAATTATTTGTAAATAGAACCATAGCTTTAGTTTTAAGTCATACAACATCTGCGTTCATGGCTACTTAGCAAAGTTTTCATCGAAATTTGGGCAAATTATTTGCCTGTGTGAACTTAGCTTAGGTAAAAAATTGTAAAATGGCTTGACACAGCTCCCAACGGACCAAAGCCGAGCTACTTTCAATTTCTTGGCTGCGCTTCTAATTTTAGTACAAAATAACAGTTTAACGCCGAATCCGAACGGCAGTTTGTGAAGCTTTTGCATGGCTAATTACTACAAAGCTGGCGCCAACAGCAGAAAGGGGTGACCGGGTGTAAAGTTTTATTCAAAGAAAGCCGCTGAGCAACCCGGTCACACTTTATAGCTTTATTCAAAGAAAAGTTTACAAACCATTTGGGAATTTGACAATAGATTTGATTTAAAACAATTAGCATTTTTCGTTGCATACTTCCTGGGCTTTTCAACATTGTAAGAGTTTTTTGTATTCAATTCAAGATATGTTGTACTTTAAAGAGCATTTCTCTACAATTTTTCGGCCTACGAGAAGTTCCTGAATCATGTTCTTGTTTTTAAAACGGTATAAATGCTAACCCGATCGTTCTAGAACCCCAAGAGACAATCTTTTAGTAGATTTTCCCGGCAGTAGATTGCCAATGAAGGTGAGACATGATTTCTGCAAGCATTCGTTTGTTATGTATGTGAATTGCCGAATGCGTTCGACCCCCATGGGTTATGGCTGGGCAAATCTGCACTAGAAGACACAAAACTGTTTTTTCTTAGTGTACAGATTCGGCTCTGAGTTTTATTTGTTTTAAAACTAGCAAACAAATACGAATACTCAATAAATCTCTGTATAGCTATTTCAAGGTGCAATAATCTGTAGAATTTGCGATTAACTCCAAATTCTACTTTGAACTTTGATAAAGAAAAATTAAAGAAATAAAATCAATTTTGTCCAATTAGATTAATTTTCCGACTGATTAAATGTTATTGAACCATTCAAAAGTGCATTAAAATGATAAATGACGGGTGACGCACCTCGACCGATACAATCTGGTGCCACCTGCTGAGCTTATAGTATCCCTTTGTATTATATAGCTCGTATGAGCATTGAGAACACTACACTCAACAAAAAAAGTAGAACGAATAATTAGAACTTGGACGGTATAGAAAACAAAAAAAAAAAAAATTTCGATCTTGGAATAAAGAGGATTTTAAAGGTAAGGGAAGTCATTAAAAGTATCTGCATAGATTAAGCAACACAAGTAAAGGCGGTGTAGGCGAATGCCCGACTACGACATACCCTATACCCTTGGTTTGATGTGTTTTCATTCATTTTCTAACCGAATGTATAGTATACATGCACTCTAGAGTCCGCTTTTGATTATGAAATTTTAAAGTTCATGTTCTCACCCTAAATCTGATGGTCTTTGGAGCATAATAAGCGTAAAAAAGATAAAAACAACTGAGTTTAAAGTGGCGAGGAGGATCTAAAGGTTTATCTTAATTACTCATTCGCAGTGTTGGTTATTTTCATATTTTTGTTTCACTTATAAATAGTCTTCGCTGATTTGACTTAAAAAATATACAAATTTGAAACAAAATAAGAGCAATTTTTCCTAACTGTAAGCGTTTTATAGCTCTTGACTTAACATTATTCATACCCCCCTCTTTAAATTATTCTCCTAGGTTATACCGCATGATGCATAATTTGATGACTTTCACTTGGAAGCAGGGATAGATGTGGACATAATGGAGACGTCTGTGGTTTGGCAGACATGTCCCAAGGGTATGAATAATTATAATTATTATTTCAAATGTGCCGTTTTCGCCATATCATGGTATATAAATGTACTTGAAAATAATTTGAAATGTGGTTTTTGTTGTTTTTTTTTTTTACATTTTTTTGTGTTTGTTTTCTTTGGACAAACAATTTATGGCATTTGTGAAGTGTGGCGCGTTTGTTGTTGCGGCTGTGTGAGAGAGAGGAGATAAGCAGCAACCCCCACACATACGAAAATGTCTGCCATTTTGTAAACAACCAAATGTTTTGCTGTTGGCGCGCTGATAAAGCTTGAATAAAATTTTATTGTGTTTTGCGCCAAGGTCAACACAGCAACAACAAAAACAATATTAAACAATAAATCCTGTTGGCGAAGTGAAAAGCTGGAAAAATACTTTCACGCTGAGAAAAACTTTTCTAGACGAATATAGAAAGGCAGCAAAAGAATTGAAGCGTACTCTCCTCTCATATGGATTTTGTTTTGTTTTTGGTTTTGTTTTTGGTTTGAAGAAAGTGCAGCAGCAGAGCAATTGAATTGACCCAAATGACCATTTTCATTTGATTTCAAAAGGAAAAGTTGATTGAAGAAGAGTGAGGCGGTTAAAACTGCATGCAACAAGTAGAACCCAAAGCGAACAAACATCAACTGAGATCCGCCTTTTTTTTGTAAATCACACACCGAACTAGTTAATTGAGAACTCCCATTCGATTTGTCATCAATTTTGTACAGGAAATTGGGTGATTTGGGTGGTTCATCAGGAGAGGCTAACCAAACGAAAGTGGTTTGCAGTAGTCGAATTTGATTATAATTGAATATCAATTTGTTGATTGTGAAGTATGGGAATTTAATGGTAAGCGATCAAAAAGAGACTATTGACGAGATAACAGGCCTATGCCCATAGTTTGTCAATTCAATGCCATGTTGTTTTGTTGAGGAAGCCTTATCATCTTAAAAAGTCCATTAGATTGGTTAAAGGAATGCAAAGCCTTTAACAGCAAGCTTTTTAAACATATCAAATGAGTTTATGATTGGGGAAAATCTTACAATCACACAACGCGCTCTTTTATGTTGCTGTTCAATCGAAATCTACGTGCCCAAAGCTGTTGAATCTGCGCCTCGCTAGATCATCGCCTCGCTTCGACAGCGCCTCGCTACATCAAGCCAGCGTAGAAGAAAGCAATTCGGTTACAAGAAACTCGTTAGTTGAAACTAAACTTTTCATGTAGAACCGGAACAGAATCGGCATGGCGTTTCAATTCTCTGCCTACTTAATTTACCAAATTTGTAACACTGCCGGATGTTCATCAAATCAGTGACTGCGAATGGCCTCCCAATACCTAGGCATAGCTTTTTCCGTTTGGCAGTAAGTCTCGGTGCTGCTTACATTATGATCGACCTGACTATGTTGCAGATCAGCCATCTTCTACGTTGTCGAGGTCCACCGATCTTTGCTACAATACCCGATACACTTATGCTAGGTGGCTTTTAAGAGTTAAGCCTATGATCCAGAATAACTTCCAGAGGTTCTTTATAGCCTCCGACTCTTATGTCGGCAGTTTCCACAAGTTTCCTGATGCTAATAAGAACCGCTTCTGTTTTGTGGGGAGAAATGATCAGCCCGCTAAAATCTAGCATATCGGTCTCTCGCACTATGGCGCAGTTAGTTTTACGTTAGACATCCTCCAGCTTTTTGGCTACTGCGACAATGGAGATCGGTGTACAGAATCGTTCCACAGAATCGACCCTATGACTGAGCCTTATGGCACGCAGCCTGTGACTCGTATGAATTCCGCCCATCCGATGTGTCGAAAAGCAGACTACGGTTCTCAGATACGCAGATATACCAAGATCTGCGAGTGCTTGGAGGTTTTTTTGCCAGCGAGCCGAATTAAATGCATTCTTGCCCCGAAATCTTTGACGATGCTTAAGAGGGACATTGTTTCCAAAATATCCGGCTCGAAGGAACATCTGGAATTTATTATAATACGATCAGTTTTTCGGTTTATAAAAACTAAATTCATATTAAGATTCGAAGCCTTTAGGGGATACATCCAGAAATGGCACATATTCAAGCTGCTTGAGGTGTTAATGACAAGTGGTTTCATCTTATGAGCCTTTTCTATAAAGAACGGTTTTCTCTAACAAATTTTTATACTCTGTACCAGAGAACTGCAACGAGCCGCCACGAGTACACTCGCGCTCAAGGCTTGTCAAACTCGAGTGTTGCCCGTACTTATACTAAAGTTGACTCAGAGCACAACAATCAAAACTCCAAATCTCAGCTATTGACAAGCAAAGAGAGAAACGGAATTCTGCAGTTCTTGCTACAGCAAATTGCGTAGAGCTAAAAATGAAACAGCAGCCACATTTAAAGCTTCAATAATCACAAAACTCGTAAATAACAATTGATCGTTTTTTCCTTTGCGGTCTGCTCAATAACAAAACCGAAAAAACCCATGCACGCTTGCTCTCGCTCTGAGCAGAACACTTCGCTTCCCTTTGTTTTTGTTTTCAGTTGACTGTTCTCAGTTGAGCTGTTCTTGTTTTGCTCATTCAATAACAATTTATAGAGAGCGGTCCGACTGAGCGCTCTCACATTAAGAAAAGAATGAGCGAAAAGAACTGCCGCCAAAGGGTCTTTTTTTCTGTATTTGTTTTCTTTTGTGTGTGTGTGGCTTGTGCGATCGCACAAGCTCGAGTCCCAAGCCCAAACAGACACCTCACATACACACACACAAACGCAAATGACTTTTATAATTTTCGCTCGCGTCGATTCGGTCAGCGAATGAACAGAGCAAAAGGGAATCAAAACCATTGGTTGTTCGTTGAGCAAAGAGCGAAATGTTTAAGAGCCGATGAGAACGGCTCATCTCTGACTCTTTGCTCAAAGGGTCCGTAAATAACTGTTATTTTTGGACAACGAAAAATGGTCAATTGTTATATGCTAGCTCTGGCCAAAAGTAAAGATCGGATGAACACTGGTCGAGTTATACGGCGTTGGGCAGCACTTCACACACCTTAATACAAACTTTGGGAGATACTGGGTACATTATAGTCGGGCATGACCGACTTTCTTGATTTACACAGAAAAGTTACTGTCAAAGTAGAACTATTCTAGGGATTTTCTTCTAAAACTTCTCCGACTCTCTTAGGCTTACTATGTAGTTTCTGCCTACTTTTTCTGTTATTCTTATTAGAGTTACCAATGAAGTGGTTTTGACTCCATTAAGCTTTTGTAAATGCGTCTTTACAGTGAGGAGATCCCTTTTCATGAGGTGTAACTACCGGGAATGTGAATTTATAACTTTAACAGTCACACATTTTATGGCGATTTCTTACCAAAATTAGAGTCTTATGTCCTACATGATTGATCTAATCGAACCTTATTAAATTCTGTCAATTCTTGAATGAAATTTTACTCTTCGAAATGGGGATATTTTAATTATGTATTTGCCTTTGCTTGAAGCTAACCTTTTGAACAACCAACACATTCATCCATTGAAATCCATTCACAACTGTCCACCCTCCGCCTTTGTACTCAAAGTTCAGTTCAATCAAAAGGCGCCCACACTTAGTTCAATTGGCACAGTGACAATATAAGCCTCAGCGCACTTCACTTCAATTTTGTATTTTTTTTTCGCAGAAGAAAAATCAATTGTCATTCTCTCTCCTTGTATGCCTCTTTTTTGTTTAATTGAGTCTAAAAATAGAATTGTACATTGATATGTATGCAGGCAGCGGCAATTCAATTGAACTAAATTTATTCTTCATACATTTTTACATACACATGAAGAGCAGAGCCCACACACTTCACATCATTGAATTGTATCTTGAGCAAAACACTTGTGCGTATCTATTTATGCGATTCAATGTTTTTCTGAATTGGATTTGTGTGTGTGGGGCTACTATTTTTGGTCCGAACCAAGGGGACCCTGAAGATTACACAGCGGCAGAGGCAGATGAAATCAGTAAAAACAACAGCAGCGTCAGCAGCCGCCACGATTTTCATGGTCAAAAGTTCAAAATCATTTGGGAAATTTGATAAGAATTTTATATTTTATAAAGTTTTATATGTTGTTTTGGTTTCCGTTTGCACGTCTTATCAGCTTTGCAAGCTTTAATATGACTTTAGGGGGCTTTATTTATAGCATTCTGAAGTCTGATAAAACAATATTATATTGACAACTTACCATTGCCTGTTCGATTTTGTTGTCAATCGCAACTGCACTTGTTCCAGATGCACTGCAAGAAAAATATCAAAAAAATGGTTGGTAACAAATTAATAAAATGATAATCTTAATATCATATTGTTAGGCTGCGCACACACATGCAGCTGAAAGATGAACTGACGGCTGAGCTGAAGATATTTTAGCAAGTCAGCAAGCCGAAATAAATAAACAGGCTTGATTGATTCCGCAAAGCTGAACTGACAACTGAATTTTAAAGACCCAACCAGTGTTTGTTGTGCACAGTTGCTTGCACGGTGTGTTTATTTGTCAAGATCAGCCTTAAGTTTTGCCGTCAGTTCATCTTTCAGCTTAGTGCATATATCTCGATTTTTTTGGCCTATGGCTTGTTCTGGTCTGACCTCCCATACCTGAAAACCGCTCTTATTGAGAGGCTTATTAAAAATGTTAAGTAAAAGTCACTAACCCCAACATCAATAAATTCTATAAATATATTAACCACAAATTGGATAAACTGGGCACCCATTACATCCCTCAGTGTGCATTCCATTTATTATTTTTTTGACTCATTTCAAATAGCAAGATTGATGACACACTCCAAAGTGGTTGACATTTCTATAATTAAACTCAAATAACTGATACAAATTGCTGAGCCCCCCGTGAAGAGATAGTGACTCAATTACTAAAAACAAATTATTTTGCTCTGATCTAAGATCTTTTGAGTTCACTGCTCCTCTCTATCTCTATTCTAGCTAATCGAATTTAAAGGTTTTCGTTAATTCCGTTTTCAAATGCCCGTCACTCTAAATCTTGTTTTGCTCAAGGTGAACTCGCATTAAGAACAACCGCCCCTTAGAGCTAAATCGAGTTTGGCAAACGATTATTTTGCACTTACAGTTCCACTGACACAGCTTTTTCAATTTATATTTCTCTTCTGTTTTTATGTAATTCGAGGTACAGACAAATTGCTGACCATTGTGATTGTATAATTGAAATATGCAAAACTATGCAGTTTTAGTTTGAACTCAAAAAATTAAGAAAATATTTTTTATATTGATTGGTCCACTGCTGACATGCAAAACATTTTATCTTTAATCTTTCACTTTGACATCTCCCTGCCTTCGGTTTGACATTTTAATTGCGCATTTGGCATTGCAATCTGTTGAGATGGGGTCTCAAATTGGGCAAACTTTTTTTTTTTGCATGTAGGAAGTTTTATTGTCATATTGACCTCAATTTGATAAAGCAAGGTCAAAGCACCAAACTACACAACTACAATTTTTATTCATGGCCTACACATTTGGCATGGAAAAGTCTTCAGGCATTTCGAATCGCATCTTAAATCAGTTAATGGGATTTTAATTGTGTGGGGTATCAAAAAAAGTGATTATGGTTTTAAAGCAATTTAATTGCTAAGGTAATTGATAATTAATTGAATAAAAAATTGTTAATTAAATCAGCAAGTTTTGGCACAACTAGAAAAAGTCAAGCTTAGTAGTTTACAATATAGATTGTATACTTTTGCTTCAACTGGGTATAACAGATCTTTCCTTTATTTTCCTGAAATTTTTGTTGGGAATTGTTAGCAAAACTCCTCCTACAAATTTTCCTTGATTTTGGCTATAAAGCTAACAGTTCTCATTTTGTAATATCCTCTAAAAGTGCTCAGTATCATCAAAAGTTAACAGTTCATTGAGTTTTGGGGATGTTGATTTCTTTCTGACACGTTTCTCTGTGCTATGTTTGAAATTAATTACATTGAATCGACAACGATGAAAGCCCATGAACTGTCATTTCGAGCATAATTAGTATTAAGTGCGCCAGCGTTCTTGTACCTTGCCGACAGAACAAAATCTAATACACGATTTAAGTAAACAATAAATATTAATAGTGGAACAAAGCAACGACTTTCAACACACCAAAGTTTTGACCCCCGACGTTTGAAAACAACGAATTTGCAGTTTTCTCCAACAACTACCAAATGCATCGGCGCCGTAGCCAACTGTTTAATTTGCTTTTGAGGCCGAAATTTTTTACGGAAATTCATGGCATCATTGCGAAATTCGTGGCCAAATTGTTAAATACAACCAACGCTCAACAAAGTCAAACGGCTACGAGTAAATTGAAAACGAAAATCACTATTTCAGCCACATGGACATCTTCTTCCATGGCAACATCCTCCAGCCCATCGAATAATACCAACTTGCACGTTGAGACGCTCTTTGTTTGACAATTGCTGCCAGCCTGAGCCATCTATAAGTTCCCGAACTCAATCGCAAAGTTCTCAACTGAGTTACAATTGATTCAGGTTAAGTTGTATCAGCACTACCGCGCATGTCTGTGAGCCTGAACCACAAAGCCCTCAACCTAGGCACCACAAAGTCCTCGACGATTGGCAACATCGACCCAGGCACCTCAACCCGAGTCACCATAAAGACCTCGACAAAAGGCATCATCATACCGACTCGAACGATCTGGCTTTTCGACCCCCACTCGAAGCAACCTTTAAACTCAACGAGAGGCAACATCAACCTGCTTGAACAAACTTGCTTTTCGACTCCCATTTGATGCAACCAATAACCTTAGCGAGATATGCCCATCGGTGCACATGCTCAGTACTACGGATTCTTCAGCGATAACTATGCTATAATCATCCGATTTTTTCGTAACTTTACAAAACAAGAATTGCATATAAGATAATCAAATGCTAAATTTGACGACATAACCAATGAAAACGAAAAGGTTTTTCTCACAAAGTCAATTTTTCTGACCTCACTTTTCTATGGCAGCTATATTTAGGTGTCCGATTTTAACCACACTTGGTGGAATGCTGAAAAGCACAAAAAAACTTATAGTACGAAGTTTGACGACGTGTCTACTGAAAACAAAAAGTAAAAAGTAAGTAAGTTTCTCTTAATAAGACTAGATTTCCGACTGATTGTTCCTGTAAAAGCTATATGCTATTTGCAAGGGTATAATAAAAACGCTTAAATTAGCATGGGGTTCCCATCTATCAAGAAAGTTTTACAATAAATTTTCTCCATTTTAAATTTAATTATAGAAATGTCATTCCATTTTTAGTGTGTCATCCATGAGATGCCACAATGTGATAGTACTTTTAAGTGGAGTAGTGAGTCAACTAAAAAATTGTTAAAAAAATTATCTCATAGATATAAAAAGAGTCACACGGCATGAGTTTTGTGTGGATGACACAATCGACTCTTTGGGCGGATTTTTCATCTTCTAGATAGGTGCTATAATAAAGTTGTTAGTTTATGTGAAAGATGGTGCTATTTAGAAGATGAGAAATCCAATCAGTTAAAGACTGATGTCATTTTCAAAATGTGAATTTTTTGTGAGTGATCCACCTTAGCTCAACTATGAGCTGTTTGTAATGAATAAAAGTTTATTTCGATTATGGTTTGTTTTTATAACATTTTAGGATAGCAACATTTACAATATACATATATTGTTTAGTTGTTTTTAACAGATGAGATGCTAATAGATGAGATCTTTTACAAGGATTGTTTTGTTCTATTTACGAGTGCCCAGTACATTTGCCTTCAAGCAGGTGCCTGGATTCAAATGCCCTTGTTTAAATATCTTTGATCAAAATGTTTATCGAACAAAATATCATAAAATTCATAGAAACCAATTTCCAATTGTGAACGATTTTTCGATACTTTTCACATTAATGTCTTATTTAATCTTCTTTAATTGCAAGTGACTACACAAGTTATTGTTCACTGAAGAAGAATATTCTTATTCTCCTTAATCTTAAAGTAAAGCTTTATAGTCACTTTGTAAAATGAAAAGAGAATAAAAAAATACGCTTTAATTGTGGTTTTATTTATGATGTGAAATTAAAATGGATTTGCAGCTTGCGAAATAATTAAAGTCGGCGAGTTTCGTTTTTTATGACTGCGTGCGGTGTCCGTCCATTGTCGTTCGCATATCGGAGAGTCTGACTCTGGGGAGACAGTTCTCCGACAAGGACGAGGACGAAAGTTTTTTAACCTGAAAAAGGCCCGTCGTCATCACCATAATCAAGAGAATTTTATGACTCTGTTTCTACAATCGCCACGAGTAAAAGTAAAAGTCTTGAGAAATGCACGCGGCGAAAAACGGTGAGTGCAATGACTCATGGCGTGACTTTTGTTCTCTTTCTTTGGGCACAGCAAAAAAATTAAAGCAAAATTTATTTCGCCAATGTCATAGCGGACAGCGGTCAATGGCGTCTTTGCAGTTTTTGTAGCGGTTTATCGGAGGGACTTGAGATGTGAAATTTTAAGTTCACTTGGAGACAGATTTAAAAAAAATACAATGGAAAATATAAAGAAATTTAATATTGTTAAAGCTTGCCCCTTAAAACACTATCATCTGCCCCCTTGGCATTATCATCTGTGGTTATCAGCACGCTTCTGGGCTTAAATTATAATTCATTTTGCTGACGTCACAAGAGAGAGCAGAAAGTACACACAAAATAATAATAATAATAATTATAGAAAAGCGCAGACCAAAGAATGAGTAAGTAAGAAAACAGAAAACACGCGGCGGCGGCAGTGGCAAACACACACACAAAATACATTATACAAACGAAGAAGAAGCTGAACAAAAAGTGCAAAGTTTATTAAAGTTCAAGCGCTCCCCCAGTCGTCATTGTAAATAAAAAACAATGATGTCATTTTGTTGATTTTTTGCGGTTTCGGGTTTAATTTTATGTGATTTTATGATTTTTTAGCACGTTTTCAGTTTATTTTACTATATTTTTGAATCGGTCACGTGATCAAAGCGAAGTTTTAGTTGGTAGCCAAGACGTGAACTTGAACACCAAATTTGTGATGTGCTCTAATAGAAAATGCAGTCTCCTGAAGTTTCCAATAACGCCAGCGCTGAATTATTTACAAATTATTACCATAGGTACCCAGATTCCCGAGGATCCCTAAACGTATACTCCTAGGACTTAATATAAAGAAGACTTATTCACTTTTATTACAAAACAAACCGACAATTCATGCTTTTCCTTTCGAAAACTCTAAGCCCTACCAAAAACAGGGTATTTATAGGCAACCTATGTATGTACGTTTCCTATAATATAACCGTAGCCGAAATATAGCTATCGCCCGAGAGAAATAGCCCGACCGATACCAACAATATAGGTAGCAAAACGCTTACTAAAACTTTTAGCTAGCCACTTAGCTTGAGCCGTTCTCAGACAAGCTAAATGCCTTAGCTCATCTCAGCTAAAAACGCGTGGCGCCGCAACCTTGACAGGCTAAAAGCTGAAAGGGTTTAGCTAGGTAGAAGCAAGCAAGTTACCCTTGCTAAATGAATTCAGCAATCTCCGCAGCCTGCAGTAATAAAAAAATAAGACACAACCAAGGCATTGCCGATGACTACTGCTCTCCGCATATCATCCAAACACTCTTGCACTTTCACTTTTATTAATTAAATTATTTTATTTGTTAACAAAACACCCAATATAAACAAACTTAGTGCAGTATGACCGTTGACATTTTATGGTATTTTTTTGTTAGGTTATTTTGGCTTTGAGCAGTCATACTATAGCCTTAGCTGTGACTACATAGATTTAGTTATAGATTTAGTTTGCCTGAGTACATGGCTTTCGTTTTGACAATTTTAGCTAATAAAATTAGTAGAAATGGGAACTGAACCAAACCTTAACAGTGGATCAATTGGCTTTCAAAAACCAAGTTCTGAACCAAAACGGGGGTTAAAGTTTTCTTTGTAAGACTAAACTGTGCCAGTCCAAAATCGTAAGTAATTAATTTTTTGACATCTTTAGCAGTCAAATCTATAAGCAGTTGGGAACTTCAAAGTAAAACATACAATAATCTCTTGTTTGTAGGAACGGGGTGCAGTACACCTCAACACCCTTTTCCTAAATCAAACGAAAGCTTTTTAAAAAACTTAATAAATTGCCTCATATGCCATTAAGAATGCATGTGTTCAAAATAACAGAATATTCTACTACCAAAAGGAGTGCAATGCAATGTATTGAATTCTAAGCCAAATTATTAACGACAATTATTGCATACTTTTGGATAGAAGAACAATTGTCATTTCGAATATATGCGTTCTAAATAAATATATCTTCGCTTAAAAAATCCAAGAAATCTTTGGGATAATTTATTTGAAAACTAGTTAGAAATGGTGCTTTACGATAATATTAAAGTAGTCAAAACAAAGTTAAGGTTCCCCTCATTAAAATTTGATTTTATTGTCTGGTGTAAGATGTTTAGGCATTTATAGTGACTAAGTAAAGGTGGCCCATAATAAAACCGTATCCGAAAAATAGCTAAAGGCCGATATATATAGTACATTTTGACCCATATCAAAAATAGTTTCGGTTTTAGTCCCTGGTTAATATTTGAAAATTTTCAGGAAGTAAAGATTCTTAACGAACAGCGGTAACAGTAATACATCAGGGTTTAATATGACAACGAATTTCGGTTTGATTACGGTAAGACCTGAAATACGTGTTGCGGTCAAAAGGTTCCATTTCGCCTCTCTACTTGTCTCAGTTTTCAGCTCTAATACGGTATTGGGATTTTAATTTCCGAGTTCCGGTACAATAATTTGGAAAGTAAATTGTACTACATGTATATACAACATAAGAAAGAAAGTAACTGAACACCAAAGCGAGGCCAAAGACTTCTGATCAGAGCTCGCAAAGAAAACAGTTACCCTAAGACACCATGAAAAAGTGAACAGAAATGACATTTCACCTGTCTTTTCTCAAAGAGCTCTTTGTCCAACCAAAGAGTTTTTATACCCGTTACTCGTAGAGTAGAAAGTGTATACAAAAGGCGTGCAAAAGTATGTAACAGGTAGAATGAAGCATCGCCCACCCCATAAAGTATTTATATTCTTTATCAGCTTTAACAGCCGAGTCGATATAGCCATGTCCGTCGAGTCTGTTTTGTTTGTATCTGTCATTTTAGTAGGCAGACAGTAAGAAAATTTTGGTGGACAAAATTTGGCAAGCTCTGCTACTGATGCATATTCAAAATTTGAGATATTCATATTGCCTACTTTTCCTTCTACATTTGAATTGATTTTTTAGGGACTTTTTACAAATGTTCACTTCTTATACATCCCCTAAAAGTATGTCAAGTATTGACATAGTTTTATTAAAAGCTGATCATTAATCTAGTGGGTTTCCTGAAGACTTTTAAAGTTCTTTAAGGATGTGGACAGAGTTGAAATAGACTAGATTAATAGAACAATCTCTGAAATAATTAACAATTTGATTATCACACTATCAACTTAGCTATTTTAGTCTTTACAAGTCAATATATGGCCTTCCCTAGAGATAAAATTAAAAACTCGTCTATTGGTTGCCAAGTCAAAATGTATACTATATATCCAGCATGTGTCTATATGCTAATTAGTTTTTTAAACAAATTGTTATTGCAATGAATCTCTCAACTACTATTGGTGTCTGGTGACTATTTATAGCACCTTCAATTTGCTAAAATTAGATGAAAACCAATTTACAGTCGAACTGCACAAACCACAAACTGCAGGCTCAATCATCCACAATTGGCTATTGGGTAAGCTTGGAAAGTATTTCAGGTTATGTACCAGCAGTTTCCTGTGTGTTCAGGCCTTACATCACACGCAGAAAAAAAAAATTGTGTTTTTCTTTTTTTGTTTGGCTGACCTCATTTGTGTTGCCCGTTACACATCCAGTTAGGCAACTTGTTGCATTAGGAAGAGGATGGATGAAGGAGGGGCCGGCCGGCCAGGAGGATGATGCCACGCGCCGCTTACTTTTTGAAGCCTGTCAAGTTTGGCGACATTTTTAGACACTTTAAGGCTTCCTACAATGTGGCAAACCGGTCTGGTCTCACTACTACGCCTTGTTGTCTTTGTCTTGGCCTGTTAATCGAAACCCTTTTGTGCAGTTGTTGCGGTTTTTTTCTTTTGTTTAATTTATATTTATTTCAATTCATTTAATGGATTGCCTTTTTAATTGGGTCAGGGGCAAAAATGAAATGTATTTTGGCTTTTTACATATAAAAAATGTTGTCTTTTGTGGCAAAATGCTTTTGTTCTGAGAGATTTTTGATAAGATGAAAGACTTTTGTTTTAAGATCTCTAGCATTTGTGGTCATTTGGGTTGTAAGTTCATTTAGATATTTATCGAAACCAACCATTGATATTTGTGATTTCACAAACCTTAGCCGAGCCAGAGCTCCATAAAGTTTATATTTCAGACAATAGATAAGAAATCTGCTCTGAATACATAAGCGAGCACAAACTTAGGGCAATTCAAAAAGTTGTTATATCTCAGATTAACTTTTTACAAGTTCATAATATGAGAAATCTACAAGAAACGCTCGCAATGGACACTGGCTTCCTGGTTTAAAACTTTATCCTATTCTTGAAGAAATGAGAGTTATATGTGAGTTTTTGGGGCTGGCAATTGACAAAATATCAAACATTTTTACATTGCTCCACCCAACTCCACAGATATATTTATCGATTGAATTCAATGAAACTGTGTTTCTGCCCACTTACTTTTATCTCGATTTCTGGCTCTCGTTTTCATAACAACTTTGTCACCAAACGCATTTCCTGCTTTTTATGATGTGTCGTGTTGCCTTTGGCTTCCTAAACTCATAAAATCACTCCTCATCAAAATGGAAGAAATACAAATAAACATTTCATGCAAAACAGAAGCAAAACTCTTGGAAATGGGAGTCGATGGGAAGATATGTATGCCAGCGCAATTCAGCCCTGATATTGTTTATGCAATGCCAGCGAAATATTTGGTGAAAATGATGGAGCAGACAATTTTAAAGAATTGGGACTCTTGAACGAAGCAGCAGCAGCCACATCCGCAAGTTTAGAATTTCGGAAATGCGCATTTTTTTGGGGAATAAATAACCACAACAAAATGCCAAAGATCAGCGACATTCAGCAAAGACTTAAAAAGGAAGAGATTAAAATTCACTGGCAAATGGCCAAAGTTTCTTATCGAACGTTTGGCAATTCGATTAATTCGCTTGGCAATTGGCATGTAATTTGACTTTTTCAAATTGCCAGTCAAAACAAGAAGTGCTCACTGAAAAAGTGGCACGTTGTCGATGTGGTTGGAGCGATTGGCGCCAGCTAAAACAGCTAAGTTGCATATTACGTATGCGAAAATGAGGGGGTGAATACGATATGCTTATGGCAAATAAGTAAGAGAAAAGAATTCAACCCAAGTGATTGGCAAAAAAATAAATATTTTATGTGTAAAAGTGGATTTTACAAATATAGATCTTTATATTCATAACTAGCTTATGCCCGCGGCATCGATCGCATTTGTTTATGTAGAATTTTCAGAATTTGTAGGTCAATTTATGTCAATTGAATGGAAGACGAGAAAGTTTTTTTGTAGCAATTTTCCGACATATTTTCCGGATTTTTATACCCTGTTCCCATTGAAAATGGGAAAAGGGGGATCATGAAGTTGTGCAAAAGTATGTAACAGGTAGAAGGAAGCATTTGCGACCCTATAAAGTATATATATTCTTGATCAGCATCAACAGCCGAGTCGATTGAGCCATGTCCGTCTGTCCGTCCGTCTGTCTGTCTGTCCGTCTGTCCATCTGTCCGTATGAACGCGTCGATCTCAGAGACTATAAGAGCTAGAGCCACACATTTTTGCATGTAGATAGGTGTATACCCGATTCAATACGAGTTTGTTTCAGATTTGGAAAATTCCTCCCGCTCCCTCCTTTAAGCGCAAAGAACTGTCAGAGCCACAATTTTTAAGATAGACCTTCCAAACGTTATATATATCAAGTAAGGCCCAATATCTATTTATTCTGAAAAGATCAATAAGATCGGACAAAAGATATACGAATCATTTTGCGGGGAGAGGGGGGGCCTTGCTTGCGTTACGGTTGGGTGCGTGTGTTGGGTGTGTGTTGTGTGAGTGTGTGTATATGAAAAAAAGAGGGGGGAGGCGGGCCGCATTTTTTAAATGTGAAGCATTGAGAAGAAGTTTGGAAAAGTAGCTTTCGCCCAAACTTGCATAACCAACTATTCTCCAACCCAGAAGGTGAGGTATTGTTAATTTTTGACTTATATATTTGAAAATGAGTTTAAAAACGATGAGACAAAAAACTAGAAAATTGCATTCAACAGTTTTTCATTAATATTATAACCGAACGATTTTGTCGGTGGGCACGGGCCTAGCTTTTTCGGTTACGGTTATATTATGGGAAACGGACATAGGTTGCTTGCTCAGAACCTCTTTCGTTTGGTTTGATTCCAAAAAAGTAAAAATAATTTTTATGGAATTTCCATATAGAGTTTTGGAAATAATTTTGAATCCGATTGAATGAAAAAAAAAAATTGTATTTGTAACTGTATTCCACATATTTTACGGATTTTCTAAAATTTGATATTTTCTAATTTAACGCTTTGAAAGTACAGACATGTGTTAAAAGATCTCAGAGATGGTAAGAGATAGTTGTTCGGGCAGCACCGGCCGCAACGGCGATGGGCAGTAATTCACACACCTTAACACAAACTTTTCAGAGGTACAGCGTATATTAGAGAGTCGGGCTTGACTGGCTTGCTAACTTTTTGGAGCAGCTTTAAAATTGGGTTTGGAGGTTGTTGTTTGGAAACTAATCTTTCGCCAAAGCAATCATGTCCACTAATTTTTAACCCAGGGGGTTAAATTTCCTGAAGATTGGTAAGCAGTCGTTGAAATTTCATAGAGATCTTTGCAACTGAGTTTGAACTTTATCGGATGATAAGCTAAACAGTTTCATACAACGGTTTTCTGCAAGTTTTTCACATTTTCCACGGGAATTTCCTAAGCCCGGATCTAAAGAACTCACTTTCAGCATAAATTAATGGAGAGGCTGCTGTTTTTGGACAGTTTCAGATTGAGTGTGGAGACTCGTGAAACAGCTGTACGATATACCAGCCTCCTTTGTGGTGCTGTGTGCCTCTGTTTTAAGTTATGCGTATGCATAACATGACCTTAAGCCGGCTAAAAGCTGCAGGTTTACATAAAATAAAACTATTGTACAAAATTTTGTCAAGAAAGTCATCAAATTCATTTACAGTTACTCGACTCGGCCTTAGTGGAAATGGTTTGCTGTACATATTTTTGAAGAGCCTTTTCGACAGATTTTGCAGTAAAAAGTAATAGGCATTTTGAAGCCTTATCTATCTAGGTGGTGAATAAAATCAAAAAAAAAAAAAAAAAAAACAGTATGGAAGGCTATTTAACAGGGATACAAACCGCTCGAAAACAAGGACTGGTTCGAGCTGTTTTTAAACCCCCGGTTCGGTTTTTGCAGCTAACTGAATAGCGGCTTCGGTTCGGTTAAGTGGTTACAGTCGAACTTCTATATAGCGAAAATCAAGGGGACAAAAATAAATTTCGTTATATAGAAAATTCGTAATATAGAAATTCCAGTGATCTGAAAATCAATTTGTTATAAAGAAAACTTCGTTGTACAGAAGTTCGTAATAGAGAAGTTCGGCTGTATATGAAGGCACTTTTTCGAATTTCTGATTATTACGATTTCTGAAGTGAAAATGTGACTTTTTGCAAACTTTCGAAATTAAATTCCTTGTGAAAAAAATTGAATAACTCTAAAATCCTTGTGCTTGAATAACTCTCAAGAAAGGGTCTCTGACCTATAAGTAAATTAGAGTCTGTGAACAATTCGGTATGAAGTATGACATGTTTAAATTTTTTTTTAAATTGAGGAACTCGTCCCAGGGTCGAAGAAATGGGATACAATTTGTCTAAAGGTAAGCATTTTAGGTCTTACAGCTCTTCAGTGAACTGAACCGAGCCGTTTTGTATAAAGGTTTTCGGTTCGGTTCAGGATTTTGGAAAGGACGACGGTTTGGATTGTGGTTTGGTTTATCATCGGAATCAGCGGTTGGGTTACGGTTTGGTTCGGTTCAGAGCCGGTTTGCATCCCTGCTATTTACTGAAGGTATTGGTAGTTTTTGGATGAATAAGACAAGGTTGAAGTGTTTTACGAAGTATTATGTTGCCTAAAACGTTTGCAAGATGTGAACCGAGTCAATTTGAGCCCGTAACTCCCAATTTGTTGAAACTGTGAACCACCGAACCACTTGCGCGGAAAATTACTGAACTTGAAAATGTCTCGAACCTAAGTTTTTTGTTATTGAATGATTCTCAAAAGCAATGAGTTAAAAACACATTGGTAAAACTATTCTTAGATTAATAAGTTTTGAGATTCTGATTTGGCTTTTGTCGAGTTCAGTTTCAGAAGATGACTATGGACATTTGATTGAAGTAAACTACTATTAGTAAACTACTACTAGTAAACACTAATTTTCAAGAGGCAAAGCCATTTATCTATGACTCATTTAATATAACAACAGACAAGCTCTAGAAAGTTAAGTAAGCCGTTCTCAACTATTGTACATACATCTGAACCCAAAATCTATTGTATTTGCAAACATTACTCAGTTGTAGTATAACTAAATATTAAGTCTAATGATAACAGAAGGAAAACTAAAATTTCCACCTTTCAGTCTTTCTCTACCCATCTGAATCCCATATGTTCCCACAGGCATTGCGGTTACTTACTCTGGTAAAAAGTAATCAATATATTTCATAACAACTTCCCTAACGGGATCCTGTTGTTTTCCCGATATACTTGGATACATATCGAAATCCATTTTGCTAGTACTAAGACTATTGTTGTTATTATTCGAGCCCGATTCGGTTTTCATTTTCAAAATTTGTTGTTAAACTGTTAGAAAATGTGATATGTATTGTGATTGTCTTTTGTGTTTATTTTAACAACAACCACTGTGAGAGCGTTTCTCTCTTCCTCTCTATCTCTCTGCTCAGCTGTATTCAGCTTATTTCTTATTCAGCAACTCTCTCGTTTTCGCTCTTTTGAGTGAAAATGTTAAAAATGCGCGCGGGTTGAATTTTTTGTTGGATTATTTTTTTATAAAAGTTTAGACGAACGAACTTTGGCAATTGTTTAGCTTTCAGGTTTTATAAACAATAACGTTTTTAACACATTTTCACGCACACCAAACAAAAACTTTTGTTTTAAACAATTAAAGCAACATAAAAAGGCCAAGCAAACGAAACTGAATTTGTGTATTTTATTTTTATTTTTTGTTTAAATTTTTATATCTGGTCGCGTATGTTGTGGGGGCTTTTTTCGTGTTTGCTGCGCCAGAGCTCCTCAGCATAACTGAAAATGTTGACGTCGTTGCTGCGCTTTGGTTGCTGTTGTTGTCTGAGAAGAGAGCTGAAACAGCAGCAGCAGCAGCAACAGCAACAGCAAAAACAAAGTCGCCAGGTTACAACAGCTTTTTGGCGGTGGTGGCTTTTTGAAGTTTTGTACGTAGAGAGGGAGAGACATAAAGAGAGAAAGAGCTAAAAGTTGTTGTTTTTGTGGAGCAGAAGTAAAGGGCCCCCAAGTTAAGCTTAGAAAAAGAGGCGTAGTCAGAGGCCAGGCCCACCAGCATAAATGAAAGCTGCTAATAGACAACAACAAAAAGATGGGGAAATAAGCACTCGCTCTCAGATGTTTGGAGCAGACAGTAAACTCTGCGAAGTGCCACGACCTCATTTAAAGACTCGAAGTTCAAGCCCTTCGAAAATTAAAGGTTCAGCTTTAAAGGATCAAGTGAATTATAGATTTGATGACAATTGTATAGCTCAAACTAGAGTTCACACTATATTTTAGTTGTTCAACCTAGTAAGAGAAATGGCTTAGAACAACTTAAGCACGTTCTACTGTCTGTCTGTCTCGTTGCAGCCTGAAGCTTATCTCTTCTTTAAGGCTCTCTCCCCAATCCCCAAATTGATATATTCCCACAGAGGGGGCCGCCTTTTGACTCGTGTTGAAAGCCGCCAGCCAGCGCAAGCAAACACACAAGAAAAATGCATGAAAAATAAACAAAACAAATCTTTAAAAAGAGCGCTGCTTCCCCCTACTCCACCAACAAAAACATACTACAATCAGGTAATTTATGGTACACAGAGAGAAAGAGTGTGAGAGAGAGTAAGCGTTCGCTCACACACACTTAAATCAGCGAAAAAGCAATATGGCTGCTTTTTCAAAAGCTTTTATCAGCTGAATGAGTGAAACCTTAAAAAAAGTTTTGTCAGCGCTCTCAAGCTTGCTCTTTTATAATACCCATTAGTCTCACAGTAAAAGGGGTATACTGAGTTGGGGCGACAGTATGTAACACGAAGAAGAAAGCATTGCTTTATATGTATTCATTTCGCCTGTATAAACACATTCTAAGTCGCGTAAATCTTAAGTCTTTTAAGTACTTAAATAGCGAGAGGTGTGTGCGCCAGCTGTGCAAGAGGGTTCGATCACGCATCGGGACATCTAATGAAAAAGTTTTTCCTTTGAAAAACTTGCACACTCGGTCACCTTCACTAGCTATTGGCGCCAGCTATTAAGTAACTTGCCCTGAAAAAGCTTCTCAAACTTTGCCGTTAATATTCGGTAGTTGCCTTTCTCTTGAGTAAAGGGTATATTTAAGTCGTTCAGTGTAGACTTTCAGCTAACGCTCTCATTCTTTGAGAGCCCGGGCACATTTAGCGGCAAAAGAACTATTTGAATTTAACTGTGGCGGCGGCACCAATGAGACTCTGTGCCACGTTGAAAGGCGTTAAATCTTTAATTGAGCAAAACACAACCCTTGCGATCCGAAATCAGCTGTTTTTTTTTTATCAAAGCTTACCAACCCGTCATCGTGTGTATACTTTACATATCGAATTTACTTTTGTTGGTGCAACTCACCTGCAAAGAAAAGAGTAGAAAATTGGTTTTATTTAATTTTGTAAATTTAAAGCTTCCGCCATAATCTTTTTATGATTTTTTATGCCACATGAACTAAACAACAATTTCAACAATTCACCGACATAATTGTTGTTGGTCACGCACAAAAATTAAAAATTACCTAAAATAAGAAAGAAAATGTGCGTAACGACTGTAAGTTGTTGTTGTTTTTTGTGGTTTGTGGAAGATGAAGAAATTGTTACAAAAAAAAAATAATTAATGGTGCAGTTATATGTGGGTTTTGGGACTTTTCTTTTAAGTAACAGACAGCTTGAACATTTTAATTGATTTAGTTTACAAAAAGTGAAGTATGATGTTTTACAGAAAGATTTTTCTTTGAACCTAAAGCAATGTTTTTGTAGTGTCTACCCTTAATTCATACTTTGGACGAAGGAATTCAACAGAATTGTTTTCGGGTCTTTAACTTCTTCTTTAAAACCAAGGTCTAGTCTATAAATCGAAGCAAGGGAGACCATTAAACTTATGTTCGCCAACGTATGCAAAGATTTTGCTGCCATAAACTGGAATTTCCACTGCAATCTTTAAATCAGGGATCGGCTAAGGCTAAGGCCAAGTCTTCCGCTTCAACTTCCTCGAAGAACCAATCACTTAACATTGCACAGTAGCGCGAATTGACGTCGATGGTGATCAACATTCCAGTTTCACGAACTCGCTTCACGAATTGAACCACAAATTGAGTTTTCGGAACATTTTTTTTTTGTTTTTTCAAAATTCGCACAGTTTGAGTCGAGGACTCACCACTTTGGAAATATTTTTTTTATATTTCCAAACTTTCTTCAAGCGAACAGCGACCCATTTCGTAAATTTCAAATGACATTTGACGTTTTTAAAGTCAAATTATGAATAGTTCAAATTCCAAACACTCGATGGACCACCCTGTACCCTGTAAATAATTCTCAAATAAGTTTTTTGACAGCCAATTCACAATAAACTAAGGTATTTTTCATTACTCTAATATCTCAAATCGGAAACTTTTATGAGATATCAGACAAGTGGAAATAGCTTAACGAATTCGCTTTAAGCGCTCGCAAACAAAAATCTTCATATAAAAATGACACCGTAAAACCGCTCGCAAAATTTTTGACGTAAAACGTTTTGCGACTGGTATGCTGACAAGCAAACAGGGGGGTGGTTAAATCCACACTTGCGTCCTCGCGTTACCAACTACTCTGCGCATGTGGATTTTAACGAACAGCTGTTCGAGTTTTGTTTGTGCGCCCAAACTAATTAAATTTATTTATTTTGACGGTCGTTAGAACAAAAATATGTCAAAAAAATAAAAATTCGATTGAAGCGCTTTCATCGGGAAGAAAAAAAAGCTATTTTTTTGGGGCCTCATCAATACTTTGATTATTTAGATTTAGTTGCCATAGACAGCCTCGAAGTCCAGAAAGAGCAGCACTAATAATTTGTTGCTTGCACCGGCCAATGTCGATGAAGAGAAACCAGATTAATATATATGTACAAACGTTTAATTTGGTCTCTAAATCACAAAACTTTTGCGGAAGTGGAACTGCAAACAAGGCTGATAGTTGGGGGTTTGTCCAAGGAGGGTGCTTGCGACGTCTCTGCTCCCGTTGCAAATCCCGGATCTCTGTTTTTCAGAAAAGTATCGAAGGTATCTGAATATGGGTTTAACGAACTGTTTTGATTTTAGTCAAAGTGAATGTTAGCAGGCTCAAGGTCGAAGGTATGTTTTGCAGTGCATGGAAGGAATAAAAGAAACTGACTGTATAGTTACAACCAAGTAAATGGATTTTAAGATGCAAATTAAGATGATACTCTGCGGGAGTTTCAGATTCCAAAATTAAAAGTGCGTTAAAAGCGTTCGTGTCTTTTTCTACTAGCTTAGGTGGGTGGAAAAATAAATAGATCATGACTGATCGTAAACTTCCTTTGCTGACTTTGTTTATATTTGACAAATGTTCCGGCTCAAAGAAACACCACAAAAATTCGTATAACAAAAATATGTTAATTTCTTTAGCAAATTGAAATGAACTAATATATTAAAACTGTCAACACATGGATTATTTTTGTCACAAAGGGGAATCTCTATGCATTTAGTAACCGTTGTCGTGTGCTCGTGCCATGTCATTGCCAGCCAAGCCCACAACACCACAAAACAAAATCACAAGCCTGAAAAAAGCCTGCTAATGAGCGTATTTTTTTTATTGAGCAGTAAACAGCTGTTAAGGCTGTTGATTTTTCGCACAAAACAACAACATGAGGGCCACGCCTTGGCAATTAGTAATGAAAAACAACCAAAATCTCTTCTTGGCAACATGTTGCCAGATTAACATCAGCAACATTGTGTAACCTAACAGAGGACCTAACTGTAAACTATGGCCAGGCATTGTTTTCAGATTTGGCCTCCTCCTCCGTCTAATGTTATGAAACCTAATCGCAGTTAGCTAGCTCGTCGCTAACCAAATCGTGAGATTTTTGAAGTTGTTTTAGTTACTTTCCATTTTTTGTTTTTTTTTGTTTGCAATTTAACGTTTAGGCATTTACCTCCTCAGGTGGACTAATCTGACCTCTCGATGAAAAGCGAAAGGCAGGCGGCAACGCACGTCAAGTTCAACCTTTGACCTCTGGTGTTTTGTTTTGGTTCCCCACATTAATTACCAACTGACATGTCAATTTGACATTAATTGATCCACAATTGCCTTGACATTGGGGGAAAAGGAAATTTGAGAAAGTGAAAATGTTTCACCTCAATTTAGGGGGTGTAGCCTTGCTAAGCAAAAAAAAAAATGCAACAAAGTATAAGTAGCAGTCACGCTTTCAAAGCCTGGCCACAGCCTGTGGCCTGGCCTTTGTCTTAAATAAACCGCAGAAATGTGCAAACAAGTAAATAATAAACTGGGTTTTATTTTTAATTTTTAAGGCTTTACTTGGGTCGTCTCTTTGGCCTTTCACTCACGCACCACTGACGTCGTTGCCTTTCGAGCTGGCTTGTAAATTAATAAAATAAATATTGTTAAATGTTTATGTTAATAAAGGGGAGACAATCTTAAGGAAAAAGTTGAGCATACTGAAGATTTGATTCTCTACATTTGAGGCGTACAATTTTTGGAAAGGGGAGAGTTTTAGAGATGGGCACCAAAATCTTCATTTTGCTACGCAGAGTCGCGCTGCTTAATTTCAGGCACGTTCCCAATTCCGGTTTCACTGCAACTTTTCCGAAACGGATCTGATTCAGTTTAAAGCGTTTTTCGATTTAAAAAGTTATGCTTATTGACAGGAGAAATGAAAAGTAATTGGCAAATTACGCCCTCGTACAGTTGCCAAATGAACATTAAGTTAATTTTTCTTAATTCTGTGATCAATTTAGAACTTATTTATGTAATTTGATATACATTTCATTCTTAAACTGAATTAAAAATAATTTGTTTGTTAAATGTCTCGAGAAATTGGCAGGCCAGCCAAAACGAAAAGTAAAACTTTAAAGTCTGCCTCTCTCATTTCCGTATGTTCCATTTTCAATCGTTTCGCTTGATTCTCTCGTGCTGATTTCGTTTGGCCTTTGGTTTGTCAAAAGTAAAACGTATGCAATTTTATTCGGAATTGAGAACAGCAAATCCAAACCGAGGCGGATTTGCATTCGGTTTACTTTTTAAAACGAAGCGGAATAGAGAACATGCCTAAAAAAGGCCTGGACGAGTAGAACTTAACGGGCCAAAATTCCACAAGAGCCTTTAGTTTCTCTTGCATTAATTTGGTTTTATCAATTTGATTTTACGTCTCGAAAAAATTTAAGCACAAGGATTTCATATGTTTTTGAGATTTTCCCTAACATTTGGTACATCATCTAAGCCTTTTTTTTTTAAAAAAAAAGTGAATGGTCAAAAAACTGTAAAAATTTACTTTGATTAGATTTCTTTGTCGAGTCAATAATATATTTTTATTAGCTTTCGAATGAGATCTATTTCATAATTCCAAACCACCGAATAGGTTAAAACATATTTAAGTTTAATCGTAGTTTTTATAACCTTGCAGAGGGTATTATAAAATTGTCCGGATGTTTGTAACGCATAGAAGGAAGCATCTCCGACCACATAAAGTATATATATTCTTGATCAGCACGACGAGCTGAGTTGATTTAGCCCTGTCCGTCTGTTTCTATGCTATCTCCTCCGTCAGTTTGAGCTATCCTCACCAAACTTTGCACGAAGTCCTTTGGAAACTATAGCATATAGCTGCCATAGGAACGATCGGTTGAAAAACTAGTCTAAAGAGAAAAACTTTTTTGTTTTTAATGGAAACGCCTCCAAAGTACGTATTTCTTAGTTTACTATCCCTTCCCATGATTTCACTAAGTTTGGTCAAAATCGGATGACTATAGCATATAGCTGCCATAGGAACGATCGGTCGAAAAACTAGTTCTAGTGAGACAAACTTTTTTGTTTTTAATGAAAACGTCCTTATCATTGGCATACACTTATTTTATATACTTTTACCCAATTCTACAAAGTTTGGTCGAAATCGGATGACTATAGCATATAGCTCCCATAGGAACGATCGGTCCAAAAACTAGTTCGAGAGAGGAAAACTTTTTTGTTTTTAATGAAAAAGTCCTTTTTATTGGCAAACACTTATTTTATATACTTTGGACACATTTCTACAAAGTTTTATCAAAATCGGATGACTATAGCATATAGCTGCAGTATGAATGATCGGTCGAAAAAGAAGTTCTAGTGAGAAAAACTTTTTGTTTTAAATGGTATCGCCTCCAAATTTCGCAATTAACAGTGTATTATTTGGAAAATTTGGAGAAGCCATTATTTCACCAAGTTTAATCGAAATCAGACATCTTTATAGTATAGATCCCATAGAAAAGTAATGTCCAAAAAGTAGTCTTAGAAAAACTTTTTTGTTTTCAATGGAAGCTGCAAGGGTATACAAAACTTCGGCCGAGCCGAAGTTAACTTTCCCCTATTTTTTGAAATGATCCAATTTCCGAAAAGAGAAAATCCGGGAATTGGATTCTGTTTTGGGAGGTCATTCAATTAAAAGTTTGAAGAGATAAACATAAAATGGTTTTCGGTTTTAATTCTTTTGTAAAGAAAACGTTATACTTTAGACCAGCGGTGGGCATGAAATTTGAGTTTGGGAGCAGTCAATTAACAACAAAAGGGAAAAAAGAAAAAAAAAAAAAAACAAACAATAGATTTGTTGTTTTAACTCGCTTTGAAGGCAATTGCACTTGTCGTTCTGACTAATTGTGCGTGGCGGCGCGGAGATGAATCGAGGCAATTTTTAATGCGACTGCGTGGCGCCAGTTGCCGTAAAATTACACTCTGAGCAATGGGAGCAAGGGCTTGCCCATCGATGCTTTAGACCACAGCACTCTCCAATACACACAAAGAAAAGCACCAATACATCGTTGTTGGTCAGTTTGCTTGCACGCGCAAACGCCAATCAAATAAGAGAAAAAATCAGGTTTTTGTTCTATGCGACACACACACACACACGAAATGTTTGCATGTGTGTCGTTTTGTATGCCGCGAGCCCTGCATGTACTATATACGACCATAAATTTCCTATCTTCGGTGCAATTACTAAAACAGAACGCACCCAAAGAGCATACGGCTGGGCATGGCTGCTTTAGACTTATGATTTTCTAAATTAATCTGTATAGGTTCCAGTTTATTTTGATAATCGAGTTTGTATAATTTTTCGGAACATTTTGGATCGGATCTCGAAAGCCTGTTCTCTAAAAGTTGTGAGACTTAAATGGTTTGTTTTGTGTTTGATTCCCAGGATTTTAGTGCACTGTGCAATGGAATCCGACTGATTGTGAGGAAGCTAATGAACAATATGATAGTAGCAAGGACTTTGATTTCTATAAATTCTCTTGGTTTCAACCAATTTACAGTTTCAACTCAAACGTATTCAGTTCCCAGTGAAACTTGCATTTGCGATGACATAAGGAAGTCACAAGGGCAGTCGTTGGAAGTGTGCGGAATAACGATAGCTAATTTTCAGTCCAAATAGCAAATATTGTCATGAATCGTAATAGGTCGAAATTAGTTCAATCAACGAAATTTGCTGGAACAACTAGATGGATGAATAGGAGATCGAAAGAAGGCATAGCGTAGGTTTCAGCTAGTTTCTGTACAATTTTCCACTCCTTATAGGCTATTCACACTGAGCACATCTTTCATCCTGAGTTAAAATGCTTAATAGCTATTTGCTATGCCAACTTTTTAAAACTTTTGTTTTGTCAAATTGTTAAGTGGATCAGTGTCTTATAGAAATATGCTACAAACTTGACAAATTGTGGCAGGGCAAATTATTTATGACTCATGATTTTGGATGAAAGATTTTAGATGTGCTCAGTGTGATGGGCGCATTCAGCAGATAAATCCGATTTATGATTTACGATTGCCGATTCGACCTGCTGAATGAAGTGATTGCCGATTGCGATTGGTAAATTTAACAATCATGATTGTTGAAAAGCAATCCAACAAAAAGTACGTTTGTGCGATGATTCACATAAAATTGTCTATTTATTGTACGTAAATATTAAAGTCTATTTGTGTAAGGGTTGTTGTTTAACAAAAAGTTTAAAAGCGTCTGCTGAATGCGTCCAATTCTTTTTCCCATTCTTTTTCCCATTTTACTTAAATATAGCACCTCGAATTAGTTGGATTAGGTTCAGTTATGCATTCGCATTCCAGGTTTGCCGATCGATCAGAAGTAGAATACGCAGATTTGAAACAGTCTTTCACCAAGAACTTCAAAGCGTTCGAAAAACAGTAAAAGAATCACTCATTAACTATCTTCTTCAACTTTTAGTTTTGATTCTGTTTCTGACATGCATAAATTTCAAACTCCTACCATTCTTTCCCACATTTCTTTTCTCAGCCAGTGACAAACGAATTGGACAAACGAATAGGCGTCCATACAACTCTTTCATCTTCATAAATACACTTAAGTTGGCGATGGGCACATAAATCATACAACACTTATTTTTTTTTTTTGTGTCGTCTGACGTCATCAGCCGCATGAACATTAAATGTTTACTCTGTGCGTATTTGCTTTTTAATTGAGTCATAAAAGCAACAAAAAAATTGAAAATGAAAACGGCAAGTGGGTATTGCCAAAGATAAAAGAAAAATATTTACAGGCAAAATAATCAGTTGGTTGGAAGAGGATATGCAGAATACCCAATGTCATGAAATTAAGTCAGGCCACCTACGGCAACATTAAACGGTTGACTCAGCTCCATCACATTATGAGTAATTACCCTAGGTGGAAGGCAACCGAACGAACGAGCGAACGGCATATGACATCATGGTGAAGTTTTTCCCCTGTTAGGACGCACCTTTCAAGTGGGTAAGTGGATGATTGCCTGGCTTTGGCTTTTAGACGAGACTGCTTGGCGTCTTGGCATAAATGTTTAACAATATTGTTGTTAGGGGTGTTCATTTGCATTCATATGAGTGAATAAAATAAAATTTGTGACAGTGCTCCTCTTGGTATGCTAAAACACTAATCAAGTTCTAGGTGAATCCTTACAAAAGTAAAAAAATTTTAAAGAAAAAGTGCATGGTCACATCTGAGAGATCTTGTGGATTTTTAATTAAACTGACCTCAAATCGGAGAGCATCAAATTAGACTTAGATTTTGGCTAATAATAATACTCCAAATTGTTGCAAGTGTTACCATATTTTTTTATAGTTTATATTCTGAACAACTGTGGTGACACTTGTGAAGATTCCAACATTTTAAAGCAAGTTTTTAGAGTGTGACTTTCTAAACTATCGAATGAATACAAATTGAATGTTTGGTAAAAAAAATGTTCAATTCTATTTACAGAATAAATTGTCCATAAGTGTGGTGACACTTCAAAACGGGGATTAAAACGAACACGGTTAATGATAATGGATTGGTGTCCAATTTTTCTAAAGTATAAAATGTTGATATATAAATTTAAGTGCAGTTTTTAAAAAGGGTCCCCCTTAACAACTCCTCAATTTGTTGTGTTAATCAATAGATTTAACTATCTGTAGGTGTGGTGACACTGATGAAGATTTCAAATTACCTACAAGTCCGTATTTTAAAATAGTTTTTTAGAACATGTTATAAGTTAGTTATTTCTTTGTATAACCTCTAAAAAAAATTAAGGACAACATTTTTTCTCAGATTTTAAACACTTTTTGGCTTAAGTATTGTAATTAAGTTTTACCTATGAAACTTTACAATAATTTTTTAAATACAGCCTTAAAAATTTTGAATTGTTATCAGATTTTTACAGTGTGTAGACACTTGTTAATGTTTTACGAAAATCCAACATTCTTATAAATAATATCTGTCTTTTTATATATACTCTGATCTTCAAAAAAGTTTACAAAATACCTTTTATACTAAGCGTTAAAGTATTGTGGCAACACTTTTCTTTTCCTTTACTTTTTAAACGAATAGCTTAACTTCTCTTCTTAAAAAATTGCCATCTTTTATCAATAAGTCCATTGAATACCCCTAATAAAAACAAACCCTCTGCCTAGCGACTAACATCTTAGCAATATTAAAACTATCTAGTATATATTTATGACTTTGGCTGCAACGTTAGATGACCGCAAATGCGAGTAAATAAATCGCTAGAAAGGCACGTACGTAATCCTTACCCCTCGTTCACCTCATCATCAAGTTTTTAATAGTTATAATCTAGACACACACGCTTGGCCGCTCCTATCAGCCATAGTTCACGTGTTCCGCCACCACCAAGTCAATTTAATCTTGCAAATGCAAAAACAAACCACCAAGAAAAATGCAAACGTTTAAACGTGTTTGTGTAATCAAATCAATTTATTATTATTATCGGCCATAAGTCGATGCTATATGCAAATATAAGCTATATGTGTGTTGTTCATGATGAACGGAACTATTACTTTGTTAAGTTGTAGAGAGGGGAAGGCAAAGCGGTTTAAAGCAATTTAATGGTTGTCCGTTTTTACAGTTGAGCGGTTTGTGGTTTATTGGCCTCAGTATTGTAAAAAGGGAAGGTAAGAAGTAGGAGGAGGCTGGTAGAGTGTGATTACCCGTACGTAATGCAAAAGTTAAACAATTTAACTAATGAGCGGAAAGCCCTTTAATAGATAAATGACTGTAAGGTTTTAAAAAGGCATTGATTTATGCTTTTAAAAATCAAAACAGTTTTCTTAATTTTTATATCGCAAAGCTAAACAATGGCTGCACTCAGCTGAACAACTTGATATCTGATCAATAATAAGTTTTACATTATTTACTTTTTCTTTTTCTTTCATAATAAAATCAAAGTCAATTTTTAAAATTAAATCAGGTGATCTGTGATTATGTCCATCCAACGAGTCAAGAAAAAAACATAACTGAAAATTTATTAAATGTGTAGAGAAGGCGTTCTCAAAGATAAAGAAGCAGTCAAAACTAATGGGCTTAGCGGTAAATGAAGATAAGACGAAGTATCTCTTGGAAAATGTGTTTCAGAAGGGTAAAACTTCAAGGTTGCTAAGGACTTTGTCTACCTCGGAACGATGATAACCAACGACAACAGCATCAGTCTGGAAATCCGAAGAAGTAGGGCTCAGTAGGGAGTTCAAGAGATGAGCCCTCTAAACGAAAAACGAATTTTGCGATATACAAAAGGTCACAATTTTTAGACGTGGCGGTACTAAACCAACTGAAACTGACAAAACAAGAGTTCATCGAGGAATATTCGGGCCTGTTCCGAATTCCGAGACGGTTAAACGTTTGCTTTAAGAGTTTAAACTTTACAATGATATCAACGGTTACTAGATCAGGTTTGGGGAAAATAGGAATTGTTTAAGCAGTTGAAACCGATTGCTCAATGCCATGTGGAATTAATTCGTCAAAAAGAGACAACCTGATCCAGTAACCACAGACATTCTTCTTACTTTTCATATAAGACTGTGAACTTTAATTTAGAAAATAGGGGAAACAATAAAGTTTTTCTAACTGAGACTACTTTTAGGACCTTACTTTTCTATGGAAGCTATACTATATAGATGTCCGATTTCGACCAAACTTTGTGGAATCATGGAAAAGCATAAAAAACTAACAATTACGAAATTTGGAGGCGATTCCATTTAAAACAAAAAAGTTTTTCTCACTAGAACTTCTTTTTCGACCGATCATTTGTACTGCAGCTATATGCTATAGTCATCCGATTGAGACAAAACCTTGTAGAATTGTGTAAAAGTATATAAAATAAGTATATGCCAATGATAAGTGCGTTTCCATTGAAACCAAAAAAGGTTTTCTAACTAGAACTAGTTTTTCAACCGATCGTTCCTATGGTAGCTATATGCTATAGTAATCCGATTTTGACGAAATTTTGTAAAATTGTGTGAAAGCATACAAAATGAATATATGCCGATTTTAGGCACATTTCCATTGAAAACAAAAAAGTTTTTCAACCTAAAACTACTTTTCAGACTAAACTTTTCTATGGCAGCTATACTATATAGACGACCGATTTCGACCAAACTTTGTGAAAACATGGGAAAGGATAGTAAACTAAGAAATACGAAGCTTGGACGAGTTTCCATTGAAAACAAAAAAGTTTTTCTTACTATAACTAGTTTTTCGACCGATCGTTCCTATGACAGCTATATGCTATAAACATCCGATCCGGCCGGTTCCGACAAATGTGCAGCGTATTTGTACCAAAAGACTTCGTGCAAAGTTTGGTGAGGAAAGCTTTAAAACTGACGGAGGAGATAGCATAGAAACAGACAGACGGACAGACGGACAAGGCTAAATGAACTCAGCTCGTCATGCTGATCAAGAATATATATACTTTATGTGGTCGGAGATGCTTCTTTCAATGCGTTACAACATCCGCACAATTTTATAATACCCTCTGCAAGGGTATAAAAACCGATTCGGAATTCGAAACAGGCCCTTATATGTAGAATCAAACGAGATCCATGTAAAAGTTAGCTTGAGGCGAGTAAGTGTGAGTTTAGGCAGAAGCCAGCGGAAAATTCTGCCCTGTCGTCGAGCATACTTATTTCCATTAAAAACAAGGAGTTGTGACTTTTGTACCTATTTCTACCTATTTAGGTAGATTCAGCTTAGGCCAACGTGAGTACCCGCAATGCTTCCCATTGACAGCAACAATAAAGCTTGGAAATCCCGAAAGATCATACAAATCTTTGGCAATATTCCGTGCATTTGATTTATTGACGGTATGGTCCAAAACAACAAGACGCGTAACGGCTATACAAGTGAATGTCAGGGAAATTTGCTATGTGGATTTTACATATGTGTTTGTTCGGCAGACTTCGCACACGCATTCATGTAAAATCGAAGTGGTCCACATTGAAGCTTCCACTGGCCACTTGTGAGGCGGTTCGCAACGTGGTGTTCTATGACTTCGGTACGGTTGTACCAAAGACTATAGCTCAATAAAATGTCAATAAAGTTGGAGGGGATATTTCAAAGTAGTGGACTTTTGAGAAATCTACCGCATTCATTCTATTGCTACTCGTATTCACTTGTATGGCCCTTACTAATCTTGTTGAGTTCTAGGTCATATTACCCAGATATTCGAAGAATGTGATTTCCAGATACTAAGAGCAGATTCATGTTGGGACTTGAATTGTTTTAATGTCCTTCTGATTTCCACATCTAATAGTTAGAAAGTTCGTTCTAGTTTTTATTGTAGTTCTGTCAAATGGTACTGCACCATCATGCACTGTCTTTTAACAAAAACGTTGCCTACTTTTCAGCGTTTCATGCGCTGTTTGCTTTCATAATGTTAATGCGCTGTTAATTAACGTAAGGGAAGGCTATTAAATACTTCTTCCCTTGAGTAACGGGTATATGGAAGTCGATATCGTGGTTTATTGAGTAGTGAAAATCCACCAGAAACGCTCCCTTAAAGAATCTTCAAAATAAGGATGCTTTGATCTACATAAGCCCTTTGTTCAAACTATTTTTAATCAATCTTTGGTAAACATTTTCTATTGCAAATCAATGTGATCAATCAAATTCTGCACATAAGAAGTGATTCCCCTTAGTTCACAACAAGGCCGAAGATAACAAGTTTAAAGTGTTTCTTTTTTTGTTATGGGCCTCATTTAAGCTAATTTAATATACAAAAGAGACAACATAAAAATTTATAATAGGCAAAGTTTTTTGCATATTTAATAATTTACGATTTCACTCTTCATTTCCTTATGGCAATTTAATAAATTTATAAGGGCTATTAAATTTTGTTTATGTCAAAATAAAAAACAAAATACAAGCAATTTCGTTTTTTAGTCTTTTCTTCCCGCTAATAGCAAAAACACCTGAAAAATAGATATATGTATGAACTTACCTATGTACATATATAAATACACAAGGCGAAAACATTTCTCATGGTCAATCTAATTTGCATGTGAGTTACTAAACATTTGTATATAGACATGTACTGGCATATCTGTGCATATAAGACAGCATGTGTGCCATTCGTGTAGGCCTGCAAAATGTTTTTGGCTTGTTTTCGCCCCGGCCATTCAAAACAAACATCAAAAATTAAAGCGTAACACATTTAACGCTTGAGAAGGTGCAAAAAAAAATATTTTAAATTTCTATTTTGTCAATGTCTGGAAGCTGAATTTAATTAGCAGCTAAATTATAAAATTCGAATCCATTAATCGACACACATGGCCCAGGGATTACAAAAACAGGCCCCATATTTTTTGTTTCACCTTGAAATCGATTATAGATTATATAGGCTGCCCTCTGCTTATTTTGAATTTTTTCTATAATCTAGTTGTTTATAAAACGGACTAGGCTTAATTAATATTCCAAAAATAATTGCAATTTGACTTTGGTTAAATGTCAAGGTGAATTAATTATCAGCATTTGCCCCCGTCGGGAACAGAACTGATTATAAAAACAAATCTTTTCTGTATTTTTTGTTTTGTTTTTGTTATTTGTTGGTGATGTGTGTCGGGGCCAGAAAATGTTTTTGGCAGTAATTGAAATCTTTTGTTCGAATGCGGCACGTGGCAAAAGGATGAGAGACAGAGAAAGAAATAAACAAAAGCTGAGGAAAGTGCATTCATATTTTAATCAAGGATATTTTATGCTTCTCCATGGATTAAATTTTTGTACGTTTTCCTGTTCCCTTTGGAAATTTCACATCTATATTTAAATTCATAACAAAACTAATCAATATTTGATATAAATAAACCCCTTGTCAATCTGCTCAAAAACCTTCTTTCTGCACATGTAAAAAACATGTGTTAGCATTTTCACGCTGCTTTTCCACTTGAAAGAACTTATACACAACTCATTCGCATTCTCATCACGCGGCAGAGCCAAAGTTATAAGCCCTTTGGGCACAAAAAAAAGGTCAAAGGTCGTGTACGGCCTTTTTTCCAGGCGGTGCATTTACCTTTCGAGACGTTGACATATAAAAAAAATTGTTTAGCTGAATGGGCGTTTCATTGTAGTTGTTTATACACGTACAACAACATTTTCACTAAAGTTTCTCCTGAAAGCCACTCGTCTACTAGTCCAGGCTGTATTCTGAGTTCAAGGCAGTTCATTGGTTAAGAAAACAAAAACTAAACTTTACTCTAATTACTTTAGGTTAAGCTCGGGAGTGGACAAAACTTGAAAATTGCGTGTCAAACTTTAGTGGCTGTGGCAAGTCATTTAGACAAAGACTTTGACACGGGGATTTGGGGATAATGATGATTAAATAATTAAGGAACTTGAGCTTGAGAAGCAAATGCGGTGTCAAAATAATAACACCACATCAGTAAAAAGGGCAAAATTATAGAAAGTAGCTGAAAAATTTACATAAGATGAACTATGTGATAACGAGCACATGAGAAAATGGAACTTGTTCCGAAAATCCTCAGTATTACATACTAGAGATGGGCGTGAGTAACATATTTTTACAAGACACGACTTTAAAACCATTCGCCCGCTCAAAAATATTCTAAGCAAAACACGACACGCACGACTTAATTCATTTCTGTTTTATTTCTAGAGTTATTTAATGTGGCTGCCTCACTGAAGCACATTTTCAAAAAATATATCGTCATCACTGAAAATGCAGATTGCTGTCCTCATTGTGTTGCTTCTGCATTTGCATTTTGAGAAAATATGTTCTTTGTTTACAATTAACCAAGCCTCTTCACACCAATTGCAATTACCTTGGAAGTCTTCACTTTGTGCAATTCATTGAGTTATTATTGATTTGTTTATGAAAGTATAGATTCATTACAGGTTCCAACCTTCTGCCATTTTTCGCGCTATAATAAAGTGTTGGAAAATTCGTCCATTGGCGAAAATGTACCTTTTGCCAAAATGCAAAATGCAGTTGTAGTGAGGACAGGGCATAAGTATTTTGATTTTTCATATATAAGTTTAGAAAAATTACTTTATCCGCTAGTTCAGTATTAGTCCCGAAGTGGAAAATGACTCTCACACATGGCGGAGCTAGTCGGAATATTAAAAATTGGCTTAGCTTGCAATTGTTCCATACGAGCATTCGATTAGTTTTTCATCCCATTTAAATCAAAGAAAAACTAATCCCGAACCATTTTTTACGTTATTGTTTTGAAGTAAAACGAGAAAAGGCTAAACCAAGGTGTATTTATATAAGGTGACGTATTCCGAAGTGGTGAGGTCCCTTAATTTCTCACCTCGCACTCTAGCTCAGATGACAGACTCTTCGAGAGTCAGAGCACTCTTCTTTTTTATAAATAAGGGCCCCCAAAAGAGAGCAGCTGTCGTGAAAGTTTTTCTATCTGAGACCCATTTTTCGACCGATCGGTTCTATAGATATACGGGCCTGTTGTTATTTCCGAATTTGATCGTTCTGAACTGGAAAGAGATCTGATTTTCAACACAGGACAGCCATCAAGACAGTCAAATCAGAAATCAGAAGGTAAATGATGAAAAAGAAGAGTATCCGATTGCTCATAATATAATTGAAATCGAATATGGGAACAGACTTGATAGTCATTCGAAATTGAGCAAATTTTATACATCTGTTTTAAAGGATATAATAAGTATTAATAAAAGAAGATTTTAGGGACGCTAGCATTGAAAACCAAAAAATTTTTCTGACTAAGACCCATTTTCCGACCGATCTGACCTATGTCAGCTATGAGATATAGTCACCCGAACCGGTCGATTCCAACATTTTAGCAATGTTAAGTAACAAGAAAACTCTGTGAAAGATTCAGCTCGTCGCCATGATTAAGAATAAATATGTTATAGGGGGTTGGAAATGATTGAAATATTTGTTAAACGTGCATTATTAGCTTTAGGGCCAAATTATAGTACCCTTTAGGTTTGCAGGGTTCTAACAATGCTAAAGAGAGACTTAGAAAGACGACATGGGACGTCTCGGACGTTTCAAACGGATATCCATTGTAGGGTATACGAAATGCAAAAATAAGATTTTACAATTTGTATATGTTTTTTGATTTATAGATGCTTCAGCCTGATGAAGAAGTTGTTAGATATTCCGATTTTTGTTTAAATTAATTTTTTTTACTTGTGAAGTTGTAGAACGATGTTTCCCTTATAAAATCGAGCTCTAAACTGAAAAAACCCCCCAAGCTTTGTTAGCACACCCAACAATTTGAAGGCCTACTTAGATTCAAGAAAATTATTAACAAAAATTTAGGTTCAAAATGTTATGACAACTTTTTTCAGCTTCTTTACCATCAATTTGTCGTTCCTACACTTTCACAACATAATCTTAGTTTCCTGACAAACGCTACTGAACTGCACAAACAACTTCTTGTTTTCCAATGATCTGTAAGATAGCTACAGCTCTACCAATTTCGAAAGAAAATAACGACTACTGACCTATCGCATTATTGCACTTCCTTTCCAAAGCGCTAGAGCATATAAGGGTATACCAAACTAGACAGATAGTTAGACAGTCTGGGTTTAGGAATTCTATTTGATGACGTCCGTTAACCAAATCCAAATTGCAACTTTGTTAAGTATCCGTATCTAATATGCAATTTCAATGCACAATGAATGACAACGACAATAAACGCATCCAACAAATGAGCCGATATTCACCGCCCCCGCGCACCTCTTGTTACACAAATCTCTAGAGAGGGTCACCACATGTGCGCGCGTGGCTGTTAAAACAAACACATGCCACCCACACACTAGTAAGAGAGGTAGGGCAAGTGGGGAAAATGAGGGGGGAACTATTAAATGCAATGTCGTTTTCTTCTCTTCTGTTTTGTACATTTTTTTTAAGTTGCTTCTTGCAATGAAATTTGCATGTTTTGCTCATTTTTAAACGAGTTGCGTTTTTTGCATTTTAAAAACAAAATTTTGTTTAATAATTATGCAAATGGTTTTGGAAAATGATTTCGTAATAAAAAGTAAGGTGGAAATTTTTTGCATTTTAATGCAAATCAAACATGGTATATCAGTGGTCAACGGGTTTTGATAAGTGGGGGTTAACCAGTTATCACTGGAAAAGCACAACCTTCTTTAGTGATGGGTACCAAAATTAATCAACAATCAATATTTTGCCTTTATTAGGAGTCGCATAGTAGAGGTTTGTATTTTCTTGTGCTTTGCATCTTAGAGCTTTGTGAAAGGAACCATATCTAGGGGGTCAAGTGAGCAACGGGCCATCGCCTGCCCATTACTGTTATACCATATTTTTTCTTACAATTCAATTGTCTATAGAACTATTTTAAAGCCAAAGAGTTCTGTTAAAATCCGAAAAAGAAGTTTTGTATAAGATTTCAATCAGATTTTATATCTTAGCTTAGCACGCCTCTACGATTTTAACATACTTTTGCCATTCAAATGCAGATTTTATTGTAAGGTAAAATAATGCATATGCAACAGGCCTAATGGAAGTGGAAAAGCTAGAATAAACTAGACATTCCTCCATTTACATAAAGGGCTCTTGAAATTTAATTCGCAATTTCATTTCAAAGTACAGGAATCTAGGAATTCCACAGAGCTCAGGTTCGTGCCAGGTCTAAGGTGCATATCGATTAGTTTAGATACCTGAAATTAATAACCTGAAATTAATGACCTGAAATTAATAATAAACTTAAGTAGGGAAAGAAACGAGTACAGTATCACTTTTGGCCATATCGAAAGGGAAAAGGGTGTTGTAAAATCCAAAAAACTATCAGAAATGCTCCCATCTTCACTTTGAAACCGATGTTTGAGGCGAATTTTGTCTCCTAATTGGAATTGGGAATATGGGGGTTATCTGTATAGCTATTTGTATTTTTTTTTTAGCATAATAGAGATTAAATTTCACTTACTTATCAACTTCAGTACTAAACATGCGCACCATATGACGTTGCAAATACTGGGGCACACATTGTGGTGAGGCTGGTGGTGTCTGATAGGGATTAATCATGGCTTCATCATCATCAAAATAGCCCGAAGAGGTGGAGGAAGTGGTGCGCGGATATTTAAGCATGTTTATTAAGAAGTTTCACAATTTGTTGAATGTATTTTGTTTTTTTTTTTTGGCACAACTTGTTTGTGTATTTAATACACACACACAGAGATTACTTTGCTTCAATTCTGTATGTTTACTTTTAATTCTTTTGTTTTGCTTCTGTTATATAAATGTAGCAACTTTTTGTTAATTATTATTCAATCAACGAAACCAAAACGTAGCTAAACAGAGAAAAATAAACACTTTGTAGAGCCGGTCCAACGATAACTAAAACACAGCAACGCGAATACAGAGAGAATGAGCGAAATACGAATACGAAATATGCACTTCAACTTGAGCAATCGTATTTATAATTTTATTTGAATATTTTACTTTGCATAAAATTGTTAAACAATAACAATTGTTTTTGATTTTTGCTGGAGAACTTGTTGCGCGCGTGCCGAATGACTGGTACAACTAATTGTAAAGTATGAAAACAAAATTCTAAATTCTAAATTTGTGAAAAAAAACAACAAGAAGAGTACAGAGAGAGGTTCCCTCTGCTGGCAATTAATCAAGCGTTGACTAAAAATAAATATTAACTAATTAAATTCAGCCAAATGGGATACGCACAGAAGATAGATACAATGTTGTATGGTACATGAGGCGAGAGGGCAGTTGCAAAAGTAAGCGGTTTCTGTTAGCGATGCGTGTGACGAAGGAAAGTTGATATTAACTCGCTTCGAATGTCTTTTTGGAAATATATTTAGTTCAAATAATTACTTCACATCATTATTTCTGATAGAAATCGCTACCCTGTAGTTCAGCTGGTGTCAAGGCACTACCAAGCCTAACGACCTGATGCCTCACTGGTGTCAGTCACGTCGTTTACGACAGGTAATGCATCACAGCGCTAGTCTAGTACGTTAACTATAGTGTGCACCCATCACAACACTAACGACTGGTAATGCAGGGTCGTACCGATCGGTACGTTTTTTTGGAAATTCCCATACAAAGTTCGTTAGGCAAATACTTGGCTGGTGGTTGGTCTGGTGGCGAGTGCTCACTACGAAGAGTTAGAGAATTCGTTAATGCCGCACCGGCGCAGCTGAACTATAGGGGAACTACAATATTTTTCTCAGAAATTTTTTGGTTTTTTGCATTGGATGATCGATTGAGGCATGCATTAGCGAAGTGCAGATTTCATAGGCATGTCTAGGAGTTACATACTGTTTCTAGATAGCAAGGTTTTATCGATCTCCTTTGGCTATTATATTCATACTTTTGGGAACCTGTCCGTATGCTGGATATCGGGGCATAACAATATCCTCGGAAACGAAATGGCACGAAAGGGTGCAGCCACCGCAATGGTAGGACCAGAACCATATTGTGGCATAGGCAAACACACCATTAAGGAACTCCTTAGAAAAGAAGAGAATACGCTTAGAACAGCCTCCTGGGTAAACACCAGGGGCATGAGACAAGCAAAAGCATTAATAGAGAACCACAGCTTCAAAAGGTTCCAGAAATTGATCCAACAAGGAATTCCCTCAGGATCCTGACAGCGCTCTACACGGGCCACTACAGACTGCGGGATCATCTGTACAAGCTGGGAATAACAAACACCCAATTATGCAGATTCTGTGAAGAGAAGGAGGAGTCCTCTGAACATATACTAGCACACTGCGACGCTCTAGCGAGGCGCAGATTTAACAGATTTGGGGAATTCAGCTTACACCCCAGATAAGCAACCTAGAACCTATGAAAATCCTGACCTTCGTACTGGACATAGGGCTGCTAGGTTAGGAAAGAAAATCACAATAGTTTCGGTTTCCTCACTGTTTTTGAAAGGAATAAAAAGAAAGATGGAGAACAGAGGAGGCAGATAAAATCTAATTTTCTTCTAAGTGCATTTCAAATTCAATCCAATTCTCCTCTTGAAATTCATTAGCTTGCTCGGATCCTTTTGAGAAATATAAGCGATCAAATCAAAGTTTTCACGCAAAATTTCAAAGAGCAAAATCTAGCTTTTTGTAGCATTTTAATATCGATAAATGGTAATATCGTATATAGAATATTTTTAAGTGGTTTTAGCTTATCTCATGCATTATACTAAAATATGCCGAAGCCATCTGAGAAAAAATTGATCTAGTTACAAATGAGATGTTATAACGTTTCTGTGAACTGAATCTAGTAAGCTGGCAATTAAGCGCAGAAAGGAAAAAAGCTGTTCCGAAAATTGGTTGCCTTTCGTTTCAAAATGAGAACAAAACTTTCTTAAAAATTTTGAATAAATGTTCCAAAAATTCTTGAAATGAGCACAGTACAACTCCACTGAAGCACAACACAGAAAAGTTATAAGTAGCCATTTAAACGTGTTGCTACACAAATATGCGATAGTGCAATGTGCTAAGACGTCATTCCATAAGTTGATCGCTAAGGGCAAAAAATCATTGGTTCGATTCCCAGTCAAAGTTCTGAGAAAAACTTTTCCGATCTAGCCATGTCCGACATGTCAAACAGATCTCAGATATGGTGAGATAGTGGTTTGACATGTATGGGACACTTCTACGACTAACAAAGTTAGTACTTCTGCAGTACTGAGAAAGTACGAACAAAGGCTGCTGATGACGTCACCCCAAACGGAATCGGTTGAAACCACTGAGTTTTTCAGTGTTCTCGTTGCAAAACGAAGGCGTAGGCTCAGGTCTTTGCAAGGCTTTTTACGTGAAAAGTAAGCATGAAAAAGGGTATATTTCATGATGAAAAGTCCGACTGGATGGTTTTCTCTTTTAGTTCTTTATTTGCATAAATCTGGGCAACTCCGATTTACATGAACCATGTCAAGTGGTGGCCGCTGTGCAAGATGTCGTGGGTTTGTCACCCACCTTGGGACACCAAATGAAAATATATGTCAGGTGGGGAGTCGGTAGTTGATAATTTGATGCACAGCGATGTCTTTGATTCTATAGAATAGTATGGAATCCACTTATAACATGATCCAAAATCAATCAAGCTGTTTTCAGTTGAGTTTTAAAAGTTCTTGAAGAAGAAACAATAAGAAATCAAGTTTTTACATTCTCAAGAAATTGTGATTGAAATGGGGACATGGAACTACAAATGAGAAAAACCTTCCGACACTGTTTTTGGTAACGTTTATGCTCATTTTGATTTCAATATTCACGGTACTCTTCCTCTATCTGTTCTGTAAATTTCCGAAACGCATCAAGATTCAACTCTACGCTTTGTACATAATTTGTGTTTACTATCAGTTTCAGCATTTACTTTACGTTAACGTTAGCCAATTCATTCAGCTACTTTAACATCAGAATATGAAATACTGCCAAATTTCGATAATTTGACTGAATTCGTATAATTTTAAAGACTGATTGGGCACTTTTTCGTTGAATTTAGAACTGATCTTCAAGTAACTAAAAGTTATAATTCGCTTTATAATCGAAGGTTGCTTAATAAAGTTTACACAGTATAACGCAAAATTGAAAACATATTTGTTTATATGCAGTTGTGGTGCAGCGGAAGGCCAGGGTTCGATATAATATGAAACTTTTTCATTTTGATAGGTCAGGAGGCATCTTTGAGTCTTTTAACTACTGATTTCACATTCATTTAAAACACTCTTAATATTATTCAAAAATTTATATTTTTCCGCTCACAGATCACTTTGGACAACACTTTTTTAAATATACAACCAAAAAGTGAAGCAAACTTTTGAAAATTTATTCCACATTTTGTTGCGTTTTTTCTTCGTTTCGTTTCATTTCATTTCGTTTTCGGTTTGTTTTTTTTTCGCTATTTTTAGCTAGATCTTTTTGTGCGTGTTGTTGATGGGGTTGTTGAGATACATTTTTATCTACAAGTAAATACACTCGTTTTTGTTCAACGTGGCGGGTTCAAAAGAAACGCTAAAGAATCAACAGACAGTAACAAGGTCAGGGAAAAACAACAACAAATACAACAAGCAGAACGACTTTTAAACGCACGTCATCACCAAGTAGCTGCTCGTACATTCAACTTAAATTATAGCAAATTGTTTAAACAAATAAGTGCTTTTTTTTTACTTTTTTCTCTCTCTCTCGTCTCGCGTCTCGCACCGGCGACAAGTTTTTGTTTACTGAATTCGAATTGAAAACTGATTTTTACAAAAATCCAAAATAAGACGCCAACAGAGGCAGCGCTTCGCGGCGTTGGTTGTATTTTGCAGCGGCGGCGGTAGCAGCAATAAATATTTTTCAAAAATACATTTTTTTTTGGTCTTTCTCGGGTGTTTTAGTTGTAGGCGAAAAATGTGAGCCAAATTGACGACAATGTTGAGCCGTTCGATAAGTAGCCACAACCAGCGTCTATGAACGATAATGAACAGCGACAAAATAACGCACAAAAATGATTGCAAAGCCGCCCAAAAAATATAAAAAACAACACTTATCATTCGAAACAATCTAATCTTTTGGTCTGAAGTCTGATGATTATCATTTTTATAGGGGCGTGTGTGGGCTATGAAAGTTTGATGAAGAAGCTTGTTGAAGTTGAAGCCGTCATAGAATAGACGAAATAAAGATTAATCAATACGTAGCATGCTTTAAAATAGAAGAAAGAAAAAGAAGTGGAGGCTTCCATTTAACACTGTTTGAGAATTATAGCGACAGTCACAGTCACCTTCGCCAGCTATTGGCGTCAACTAAGTAGGCAAGAGAAAGCTGTAGATACAACTGTAGGTCAGTCCCATTCTCTTGTATTAGAATGGCAAAGCACCTAACAAGAGAATATTCCTTTGGGATGTTAAAGGAAATTTTTTAGAAAAAGGAAACTAATACTCGCTCAAGTAAGAAGTATCAAAAAAGTATTCTAAAAGCTACAGAGAGTTCTCTTATTTCCAAAATTGTTCAAAATATTTAATATATCTTGCACACCACAAAAATACAGTAGGAAACCATGATCTTTTCTTACGACATTTAAGAATGCAAAAAGTTTTATAATTGATTTCAGTTACGAACTCTATGGTAAAAATAATTTGGAATTTCGGTTATGCATTGCATCTGGCAGGCCGCTGTAATTAGTTTCAAGTAAAAAAGGTGTAACAGATGTAAGTTTCATTTCATTTTTACTAGGTTGGGTGCGATTTTGCTACTTTTTCGAGACTTAATGATTCGTCAGTAACGGTAAAATGATTTAAAACATTCCAACAGGTATTAGTGTCTAGCTAAAATGGTGAACCAGAGGTAAGTTTCATGGCATTTTTACTAGGTTGGGTCCGATTTTCCAACTGGCATTAGTGTCTTTCGAAAATGGTGTTTCTTTGCATCGAATTTTGTTTCTTTTTAGCTATTAAATGATTCGTCAGTCACGGTAAAATAGTATGAAGCATTCAAACTGGTATTGGTTTTTTTTAGAAAATGGTGTTTCTTTGCATTTAAAAATAGGTCGCTTTCTACCTAGTAGTCGCAATTGTTTTGGTACGCGTATTGAACAAACTCTTTCTCGAGAACTAGTGAGATTTATGGTATATTACTGCATCGAAAGTTTTTTGGATCGAATTCGTCGAAAACCACTGCGCAAGCAGAAAATCATGTATCGTGAGATGAATATCAGCAAGGACAGCATGTAGCGCATCATAAAACGTTACCTGGGAATCAGTGCATGCAAGAGGCACACCGGCCAGTTGCTCACAACAGCATTAAAGCAAAAACGCTAGACAAAATCGAAAGCATTGTATCGCCAGTGCGCGAACAATGCCCACAGACGAATACTGTTTACTGACGGGAAAATTTTCAACATAGAGGAACTCATTCCGAGAGTATTATAATCTCAGCTGAGAAGTATGCTCAAGCTTTAGACTGAAAAATATTTCCAGAACACAACAAACTTGGTCAAGAGATCGTTAAATTGCTTCGATCACCGCTTAATAAGCCCAGCAAGAGTTGATTAACAGTAGCGGATAATATCATGTAACTGCAATTTAAGTTGATGATCAAGAATTACGCCTAAATCACTTACATCATACCCGATTTTTCCTGTATAGTTACGGTGCTTGCTGTTTTTGCTACTTTCGTGCTTGAAACAACATTCTTTTAGTTTTAAGCTGAGCTCGCTGAACTCTCAACACTTTCAATGTGTCGGCAAAAATCAGTTTGGTTACGGACACAACGAAAACAGAGAGCGAAAGACAGTTTTAGTTCTGTTTTTGCTCAATTCTGTTGCTCTCAGAGCAAAAACCATTTTTTTCGTTCCCGTTTCTCTCCTGTCTTTCACTGACACTTTTGCCGAGAGCAAACTTTCAAGCTGTTTTTTGTGTATGTATGCGCGACTGCGTGTTGCGCTCGTGCGTGTCTTTTTATAACGAGCGTCACACGCCTACCAAACGCACAAAACAAAACAGAAAACACTTTTCGCGGACACTATTGTGTTCTGCTCATTTGCAGACAGTTGTTTAGTGAGCGCTCACTCAAAACAGTTGCTGTCGGAGGTTGTCGGATGACCGACTCGTGTGTTTTGCTCAACCGAAATCACGTAACAGAAAATACATGAGGTGCAAGAAAAAGTGTTCCGCTCAGTAAACGCCCGACTCGATTATATATATCTTATCAAAGGCATGACTTTCCATGGATTAAAATTTAATGTAAGGGCATTTTGTAAATAGTAAAAATAGCAAAACAAGTCAATTAATCAATTTAAGTAGGATTTCCAACAATACTGATACTTAATTGATGTCTATAGACAGAAAGATAATTAGTAAGGGATGAAAAGAGGCGTATTAAAATCTTTAATTGAAAGCTATGTGAAGGTTACGAGCAAGTTGCCTTACTCGATATTCAAATAAGTATTACTCATTTTTTTATGTAAAACAATTAACAGAGCATTTACGTTATGTTAAGTTTAAATATTGCAGTATTTTGACTATTAAGTCGATATCTTCACTTTATTAATAACTGTTTGTTATGAAAATTATTCAGATTAACGATAATTAGGAGAAAAATACTAAGTTATATCACAGCTTCATATCTGCAACAACTTTTCTTTACTTTAAACTACTTTACTTTGCTCTACTACTAAAAACCAAATCAGAAGACAGAAAAAACCGAGTGTTTGATTATAAGCTACTTAAGTAAATGCTTAAATATGCTTAACAAAATGTTAAATATTTAATTTTTTTATAGCGTGGGTCTTAAACCATATTGATGTATGCAATTTTTGAATAAATAGTCGTCAGCTGACTAAGTATAGATACTTATATACAATGTAGAAGACCCCAAAAATAGAAAAAGAGGAAGAAATTAAATTTCATTTGCGACAAGTGTCGAGTTAGCGTGAAATTTATCGCCTCAACTCAGCAGAGCCAAAGAAAGAAAAGGAGGCAAAAAGTCTTGATTTAAGCTAATTACAGAAGCTGGCCACCTGCGCGTATACGTAATTTGAATTTATTGGCCCATTTGTTTTTGTAAAATCTCTAAGAAAATTTCAAAAATTATATTTCTTGCTAGTGTTGAGTTTTATGAGCTATATTTTGTTGTCTTATTAGCGTTTGATTGCAATCATGCAAAGAAAATTTGTATAAGAGGACGTAGGTCAGCTGTCAGTTGTTGATGGATAAGGTTATCATAACACATGCCGCATTGATAAGCTGGGCATTAGATAAGCTCGGAATGTAGTTGCTATATATTTTAGGTGAGTCATCAAATGCTTAAGTAAAGTCTGATATTGTAAATACTTGAACAATCGCAATGCAGAGAAATGCGATTAATTGATTTTCCAACTTATTAAAAACAAAATCCTTTCCTAAGCCAATTAATCTGAACTTTAATAGCCATCTGATTTGTAGCCCGGTTGTTAACAGGTGTTCCAAGCTCTGTTCTCCCTACCCACCATCACACATGGCTTTACTTTTACAGCACTTACAGCAGCACAGAGTCAATATTTGTCCAGCGTTTTAATTAACAGTCAATATGCCATTCCACCCAACCATTTGTAAAGTTTGTCATGCAGTCTGAAAGGGCTTATATGTATGAAACCATATCAAGTTGGGTAAACAAGGCAGTAAAAGAGTTTGCCCGTGTTTGTCAAAAAGCTTTCGAGGAGATTAGTAATGGGATTTAAGTTCAGTTCAGAGAACAGAAATATTGACCAACCACCATGGAAGTACACAAGTGACCGTAGTTGAAATGATGGGTCAACAGTGTCAAAGAGAAGCGCTTAAAAGATTATAGCATAATGGAATACAGTTACTAAAGTTCAAACAAGAAGTTGACTGGAAAACAAGAAAGAAAGTCGGTCAAGCCCGACTATAACATACTCTGTACCTGTGAAGTGCTGCCCATCACCGCTGCGACCTGTGCTACTCATAATTGTTTGTTTAAATTATAACTCGACAACCGTTCATCCTATCTTTACCATTCCTTTGACGGATCGATAAATAATCCTGATTACTAAATATGTCCAGAAAGAACGAACCTTCTATCTATAAAACAGTGGGAGATATGACGTTTTTACCAATTTGCGGGGGCGGGAGGGGCGTGGCAAAAATTAAAAGTAAACTTGATCTGCCTGCAAGTATAAGAAGCATATGTCCCATATATGTCAAACCTCTATCTCTTACCATCTCTGAGATCTGTGCGTTCATACGGACAGACAGACGGACATGGCTATATCGACTCGGCTGTTGATGCTGATCAAGAATATATATACTTTATGGGGTCGGAGATGCTTCCTTCTGGCTGTTACATACTTTTGCACAAACTTATTATACTCTATGTACCTTTGGTACAGAGTATAAAAAGAAAAAGTGTGCAGTTTAAATAGTTCAAGGAGAAACACTGGACGGAAAAAATGGTGACACTGGTCAGTGATCTGGGTGACGACATGGGCCGATTGTAAATCTAGCCTAATCAATACTATATTTTCATGTATCTAGTACGCTAGTATGCAAATCGGATCTGAACTAAGCAGCAATAGCTCTTCTTTTCTTCCGAAAATGCTAAACCGAACCTAAGATAAAGATCGATAGGGTATAGATCAATTTTTAGTAGTAAATTTGCATCAGGAAAGTCTTCTTAGTGAAAAAGTGCGTGTTAGCTTTTTTTAAAAAAAAATATTTTTATTCGACTTTTGTTTGGTTTGGATCCATTAATAAAGGAAGATGTCTCTTTAAACGCAGTTGAATGCGAAGAATAACCAAACACTGCGACGCAATCGATGATGAGTTAAAAAAAATTATCATAAAAACGAATTAGTGGCTGTTGCACCTTTTGTTAGATTTTGGTGCCCACCGCTGATTGATTTAAGCTCGGCTCAAAAGTGGGTTTTAGCTGAGGATACTAGATACTAGCAGATGTTCCAGCAACTTTTCATATAAAACTGACTGTGCGACGACATGGTTATCGTGAATGCTTATGTGCCAGGAGAACCAATAGATATTGCATTCTTGTGGGCTAAAAAATTTGACTTTTTATTTCTTTTTAACAGGGATTAATAAAGAAACGAATTTCGGTTGCGTTCAAGGCATTTATAATGTCCAAAAGCTTTCTTTTACATGCTTAGGATACGAATTAGTCATCTTTAACAGCTTCCCATCATAAATAGAAACTAAAATTTGTATATCGGCCGAGATATACACCCTGACCGAAACCGAAAACAGTTTCGGCATTAATCCCTGCTTTTTACAAATGCTACGAAGAACAAGAACAAGAAAACGGTTCGGTGTATTTCATGCAGGAGTTTGAAGACATTTAAAAACTGTACTTAAGAGACAACTCGTAGAGTAAAATTACATAAAGAAGTCAAAGGAAACATTGTCAGCTAGCGCGTGCATGTGTATATGTTAGAGTATGTGTATACACATTTGTAGAAAATCAAAGAAAACACTCGAAATCAGGGGAACATGGTATTTTGGAGTCGGGGCACTCGACTACAACGTCTTTACTTCTTCTTTTTGAACTTTTCGCTCTATTACAAAACATTGATTACGGAATATCCGGCCCGAAGGAACTTTGTTAGTTCTTCTTGTGAGACTACAAATTTTTATACGACAGTGGTAGTGTTTATTTTACAATATATCTTTATTCCATCCTGAAGTTTCAAGTACGTACTTCATAAGCTTATCTCGAAAAAGACTTGCAAACGATTCGAAATATGACTCAAAGATAAATAAAAACTGATCGAATTGAGAAAAACAGGTGCAAAAAGACATTGAAGCGCTTAAACTGACCAACTGGTGCCAACTCGCTCAAGACAGAGGCGAGTGGCCGGCATTAATTGCAGCGGCCGAGACCGTCAAACGGTTGTGATTGAAATATCGGGCCAAATAAGAAGAAGAAGATCGGAAAATCAGGTTATAAACGACTCTTCAAGAAGAGTCGCGGCTAGGGTACCATTTTATCCTGACAAAACTATCATATTTTAACAGGTAAGGACCGCATCTATGCCTATTTAAATCAGCTTCAGTTTTAGGTCTCGAAAAAGACTCGAATGTGATGACTCGAATTTGATGACATGGGAGACCCCACCCAACATTTGGAAGATCATTTTAACAAAAATCACCTTGATGAGTCTTTTTCGAGCCCTTTTGATGTGTTCAGTTTCGATCCAATCCCAACGTTCCTAACTTCTCGAAGTTATAGTTTTAAGTTAATTGTATAGATATAAGGTAGAGTTATCGAAAGTTTGAAGTATCGAAATATAAGATCACTCTCAAGAAACCTCTGAAAGAAGCAAGTCATCGTCTTTAAATTGTGCGTAAGACTCAGAAAAGTTTAAGTGGAAAGTCATCCCCTACGTACTCGACCACAGTCAGATTTTTGGTCCTTCGAACCGGATCGAACAACTTTGCACCCAGACGATGCGTCGGGTAAAAAACAACTCCTTAAGAAGTGCCGCGACGGGGGACCATTTTCTCCCGACATAAATATAGTTAATGATCAGAAAACGAGCAAAAGAATGGATTAAAAACGATTCTTCAAGAAACACTGTTGTGAACCGAATCGAAGTCACCAGTCCTAAATTCCGAGAAACTTGCCTAATAACAGATAATGCAGGTTGCAGGTTCTTTTTCTAGAAAGCCTTTCTATAAAATATATGACCTTGATTTGATTATAATCGAACTTAACTTTAGAAAATTCAATATAATGTTACTTCTATGACCAATCGTTCCTTATGCATCCAGCGTTTCAACATTTTTCGTTAATTAGCCCTCATTGTTTCCAAATATTTTCATTCAACTTACTCTTCTCCAACCCGTAAATTGCTCCACACAAAAGAATTTGCTTACCTGCAAAGAAAAAGCGAACAAAAAAAACAAAGGTAAATATTAATTTATCAATTTTAAACCAATCCAATCAATTTCCCCTAAGTAAATATGTAAATTTTGTTGTCAATTTAAAGACGCAGAATGTTTATTTAATTAATTGTCGTAATCAGTAGAAGCACACGGCAACAAGAAATAAATTCGAAATAAAATAAAATTTGGCAATTTTTAAGAGCTTTTGCCAAAAGACGTCACCGCAAATGCATTTCTGGCTACGAGCAAAGAAATGTTTTTCAATGAATTTTATGCCCCACACATCTTATAAGGTAATTTTCCGCCAGGCGAGTGGGTGATGATGTTTCATCAGAGCATTCCTCTGATTCTCTAATAAGCAAAATAAGCAAAAAATTATTTACAATAATCTTTCATCAGTCACCACCGCGCGTTGACAGTTGATGGCCTGTGTATGAGTCAGGGCAAGAATTTGTTCTTGTTTATGTTTATGTATTCAAGTGTTTATAATTGAAATAACTTTGGCTTAATTTGGCTTTTCAGGCTAAATGTCAAAGGGTTTATATGGGCGTGCTAGGTGGGTGAGCGCGGACAGAAGGCGTAAAAGTGCCGACTGGGGTTCTGGGAAATAGTTATCAACCAATTTTCAAGCTAAATGCTTTGCGTGAGTGGGAGTAATTTAAAATCAATTGAAACTGTTGATGAGTAAAGAAAATAAAAGAAATTTTAGGTTCAAGCTTTGGGAAGGCTGAGCGCTGCTAGCAGAAACCCACTATCGTTGCGAGCAGAACAAAAGCGGCACAAAAACCACACACCAAAATTTCACTGTGATAACATAAAGCCTTCAATCTCTCTCATCGGTCGAAGGAGAACTCGACGTTGCCTTTTTCGAGGCACACGTCTTCCGCCATCTTGTATTTAAAACAAGATAGACCAAGATCACAATTAATTAATTAGCCGTGGTGATTTCCCCTGAAAAGTGGGCGGCCAAGTAAATCCCTATAACCTAAACGTAAAAAAAAAATGTCGGTATTGGTAGCTGCTTCGGCAGATTGCTTTGACCTTTGGACTCATGAAGAATTATTTGTATATATATACTTTGATCAGTATCAAAAGTCGAGTATGAGCAAACAGATCTCAGAGATGGTAAGAGATAGAGGTTCGACGTGTATGAGACAAAAATTTCTTATACTTGCTGGCAGATCAAGTTTATTTTCAATTTGAAAATTGGAAAAAACCTCATATCTCCCACAGTTTTATAGATCGAATGTTCGTACCTTTTGAACATATTTAGTAATCAGGATTATTTATCGATCCGCCAAAGTAATGGTAAAGATCGGATGAACGATAGTCGAGTCATAAGAAGAACAAACAATTTTATGGGCAGCACCGGCCGCAACGACGTTGGGCAGCACTTTACACACCTTAACACAAACGTTGACAGATACAGCGTATGTTATAGTCAGGCTTGACCGACTTTTATTTCTTGTTTTAACTGATTAACCACGGGTAGCTATTACGAGAGTTACTAGAGTTAATGGTGAGAGCGCGAAAAATTGAGTGCTCGTAATCTTGAGTCAAAGTGACGGTCACTTAAAAACACGAGAAGCTTATAGGTTGTGACCTAGTTCAAATGGTAGCAGGCAAGTTTTTACCCACAATCAGTGAGTTACTGGAATCGGATTTTGCAAGCACCCTACGGTGGCCACAACAGAACGTAGTAAGGGTTAAACCCACAGAAGACCCAACTGAAGCTATTCACGAGGATGCACAAGATTCCTGAAATCACACCCACAATCGAAGAATCTGGTTGTTATGCTGGACTCGAACCTCTCCTGGAAGAGAAACTTTGAGGAAAGAATGAAGAAAGCATTCAGCGCGTACTACGCCTGCAAAAAGACTTTCTGTTTCTGAAGCACTGGTTTGATGGAAGGCAGCCAACACCAAATTCCATCTTAAACACCTCCATAAGATGCAAAGATCAGCATGCCTTGGTTTCTTAGGAACCCAGGGATCTACACCCCTGGACGTTATTCTTTGCCTGGAACCAGTAGACACTTTCCTGAAGTATGTATTCAGCAACTGAAACTTCCTAAAGCATTTATGGTACTTCAGGCCACAGCAGTATCTTACTAGATGAAGGATTAACTGCTGAAGGAACCAGGATCCCGGAAATAGAGCAACTGCCATCAGGGAAAACAAGTTAACCATTCATATAGATGGTTCGGAAACGGAAGAGGGCCTAGGAGCAGGCATCTTCTCCGAAGAACTATCGACTCAGTTTTTATTTCGTCTAGCAAACTGGTGTAGGCAGAGAGTTATACAGTCTGGCAAGCGACTAAATTAGTCTACACCTTGGACGAAACTTCAAGGAACACTTAAATTCTAGCCGACAGTCAGCCTGTCATGAACGATTTAACGTTGTCAACGACACAAGAATAAAGGATACAAGACCCCTGAAGAACATCATGATAGAATTAAAATAAAAACCCAGAACTAGGGTAGAACGACAATGGAACATCGCACCTGGCTGTCACATCTCACGTTAACTTTGGCCTAAGAACTTTCCAACTCCTACACTTTAGCAAGAAGAGGATTAGAACTATTGACTCTCATTTGAAGGACACCAGCACTTGTTTCTAATCATATTGCTTATTTGTTTGTCCCTATTCGAAATTAAAAGGTCAAATCTTTTATTTGTTTCTGTTAGTTCGTGGTCGATCATTGATTTTTATTTGCTCTTCTATTTATACACTACAGGTATACAAATTGGCTAGCCCCAAAGGGCCAAAGCCGAGCTTCTCTCAATCTCTTGGTTTGTGCGCTTCTAATTTTCTCACAAGAGAAACGGACCTACAGTTTAACGCCGAACTCGAACGGCAGTTTGAGAGGCTTTTCATGGCTAATTACTACAAAGCTGGCGCCAACAGCAGAGAGGGGTGACCGGGTGTAAAGTTTATTCAAAGAAAAAACTTTTCATTAGGATCGAACCCACGACCTCTTGCACATCAACACATCAACATTACAGGTATGCCGTCTGCATTTTGGATAAATTTGTTTATGTCTGTCTCTGGTGGGGTGAAGCCAATTTTGAGGCATCTTACAAAGTATTCATGACTCCCATAGAAATGAGCTCTGATTAGGATATTTTCTTTATCGTCAATACATCTCATTTTGTGGCTTTTGGTTAAATTTATGATGCGGTTCGCATCTGGAGTCGCATTGACGTAAACGCTCTTAAAGCTTTTCTTTCAAAATTTCTAAAGCTGCCTTTACACTTGTCATATATATCCAAAGAGATCCTCTGAATAGAAAATATCGCTAAACATTTAGAAAATGTAGAATTTTGCTATGAAATAGGACTAGTTGTATTTGATAAAAGTTAATCTTTAGATAATTTTGACAACCGAATATTTAGAGATATATGATAAGTGTAAAGCAGCTTAAGACTTTCCATGTAGGATGGACTATGGATTTCCTAAATATGGTTGATATTTATATATACTGTGTCCTCAGAGTGATATATCATAATATTGTCAGCAAAGACTATTATCTTTTCTTTAAAAATTACTAAATAGGAATGCCCCATCATTCACCGTGCCTCGTATCATATGATATTTCGGCACTTTTAAACGAGTCGACGAAAAACTTTACCGACTCGTTCGGCACGGAACTAACAGAAATTCATAATAGATCCACACTTTTGATGGACAAAACTTTTTTTAAAAAATTTGTAATATCTTTATTTATCATTTCATTAAACTTCTTTTACATATTGTCGTCACCCTATATAACCGTTTCATTTCACTTTGTCTGCCTGTCTTTATTTACTGGCGCTTATCATTTTCATTTGTACACATACTTTTCATACATCTTTATGTACTTCTGTGTGTATTTGTGCCTTTATTTGTCCATATAATTCATATTTAATCAACTGATAACTGCAAAACAGAAATAAAGTACAATTTCAACCTGTTGCTCCAGTTTTCTGTGCTCCTGTTATACTTGCTGACATTATCACCTGCTATGGTAAGGCTTGCTATTTGATAGCGCCGGTCGAGTCAGAGTCGGAGTCATTTGATACCCACCCAGACCAACAGAAATACCCAGAGCGCTCTGTGTTTTGTTATCAGAGTAAATATTTACTGATACAAAATAAATGAATATCAACCTGCAGATGTAGGTGGAGACGACAGCTGTCAACTGTACGACGATCGTTAAAAATTGAGCAATTAGCATGAGCAATGGAAAGTAGAGATGAGCAAGATGCCTTGAACTATATTCACCATCTTACGTGCAATAGTATTTATTGTCTTGATTCAGAAAAAAGTTAATATTCGCCAAATCTTTCGTGCTAATATCGTGCTTTTCTAGAACTACATCAAAAAAAGATTGATTATACAATGTATATAAAACCAAGGTCTTAGATGCATCGGTTTTTTAAGTAACACGAGCAAAGCCTTAAATGTCGTAATCCATCGTGCAAGTCTTAAACTAAATGAAAAGTACCAAAATTTTTCGTGCAAATATCGTGCATTTTAAGAACTACTTCATAAATATGTTGCTAATATAGTGTATATAAAGGTGCTAGATACCTCCAATTAGTTGTAATAGAAAGTAATTGAGCTTATCAAACTAAAATCTCAAACTTCTAACAATTCATAATAAATACCAAATGAAAGCAAATCTTGTGTTCGTGTCACGGTTTCCTCTCTAAGTTTAAATAATAAGGCATCAGTAGTTCCCCTGTTTATTTACTTTTTCTTTCTCCTTCTCATATCCCCAGTTGGCCTTGAAATATCTATTTATAGACATCATATCAAAAACTTTGCTTAATTCTCTACAACGAATAAAACAAATACTGTTTTAGCAAAATTACTTTTTCGATACTACAAAAAATCCGCAAAAACATGGAGGAGACCCCTGATTTAGGCAGCGTTATCAGTATTATACTGACACTAGGTGTAGCTATTTTAGGATATGCCTATGCCTATCTATATCAGTTGAGACGCGATGGACGAAATCAACTGGAATTGGATAGGCTCCATGGGCCCCATCAAGGCTTAGCAAATCCGTTGCCTCCACTGCCGTACATTAAAATAACTCTTGATCAGTTAAGAAGCTTCAATGGAACACGTTCGGATGGAAGAATTTTAGTCTCACTCAAAGGCAAAATTTATGATGTGTCCACAGATGTGACTGAATTTGGTTTGGGCGGCAGCCTAAATCATTTGGCGGGTAAAGATTTTACTCAGTATTTGAAAGCCATTATAGATTTGAGTAGAGCAAACGTTAATCTTGTGGACCGTTGGGAGCTTATACTGGAAATGAATTATACAAGAGTAGGCGTACTGATCGATAAGGAAGGGAATATATTAACGGACAAGGCGGAGAAGAACAACAGTGAGAATGAAGAGACCGAGGAGGAAACATTGGAAGATGTTAAGGAAATTTCATTAAGCGGTATGAACAAGGAGTTGTTATATAAATTCTCTGCCACGGAATCGTTGGCTGATGGTATAACTTCCCAGAAATTGCTAATCGAGGAGAATATTAAGAAAATTAAGGATGCTACTTTTACTGATTCGTGCATTTGAATTTCTGAAATAAAGTATACGTACATTTGTTTGTGCGAAAATTGCAAAATCTATATCAGGGGTGACATCGAAACCTCTTCCAACCGAATTCAAATTCTTAGGTGCCACTGAAATCTCTTTCGGTTGGATTCAAACCTCTCGTATTTTGTTTGGAAATTTTGTCAAACCAACCTAAGCCAATACGATAACAAACAAAACCGAATTCACAAGCTGGCATGGACACAAAAAGGGTTGGCAAGTCTAACTCAATGTAGAAAACAGCATCACAATAGCTATGAATAAAAACTGTTATAAATTATTTTCTAAAGACGCAGCCCAGTTTTAGTAGTTGGACCATTATCTTATACACACACCTTCTTCCTAGACTTTCGAATAAGAAAGTGACATCTCCCGAAGTTCTGTGGCACCGACGAATTATTCGAGAGATTTACGAACCTGAGTCACCCCTGTATATATAAAAAATTGATCTTGATTTGAGTGCTTAAGACTTGAAATCGTCTCGACCAAATTGGTTACATTCTTCTGTGGATTTGTTCGTTTTTGCTACGCGAAGGTTTAAGTAAAAAGAAATGTCGGAAAATTCTTAACTGGCGGCGCTGTAGGCCCACATTTCATTTCGCGCTGCATTCTGAGAACGCCGACCAATGTAAGAGCGACCGCTTTTTGGCATCGTATTAAGTATCGAACTGTACTTAAAGTTTTCACTAATCGATAAGTATACTTTGTACCAGAGGTACACTGAGTATATTAAATTTGTGCAGAATTCTGTAACAGGCAGAAAGAAGCATTTCCGACCCTATAAAGTATATACACTCCGTTTCACTTGAATAGCACACACCAATTTTTTGTTTTTATTTGCTTAATTATCAAAATTCATTGACTCAACAGTACTTTTTGTTGTACTATTTTGTTCGTCTTCGTATCCACATGCTCTGCGTCAAAATTGACGCTCTGAAAGTTTACCGTTACATTTTTCTGCCAATTTCATTCTCGTTTGCTTCAATTTCTTTTGAATTTTTTGTTTCACATGAATAGCACATTTGCATTAAAGTTTTATTTACGTCGTGCAGATCATCGGGAAGTTAAAGGAAAAGAATATTTTGAATATTTAAAATATATTTTAATAATATTCCGTAATAATGGGTCGTGGTAAAGCCTTAACAAACGACGAACAAATAAAAATAAAAAGTTATCGAGAATGTGACCTGAAATAGCAATAAAAATTGGAAGAAGTAGAAAAGTGATATATAATTTTATTCAGAGCAGCCCAAATTATGGGAAAAATATGAAAGGTCGCGTAAATAGTGTACTTTCCAATGCAGATAAGCGATCTATATTGCGCGAGGCTTCCAATTCGCATGACTCTATTGAAAAAATAAGAGCAAAAGCTGGGGTTAGTGCAAGTAAAACTACTGTGTTACCCCTCTTCGTAAAGAAGCTCGGCTTAGTTTCTGTAGAAACTATATGTCATGGGACAGAGAGTGGCAGCGCGTTGTGTTCTCGGATGAGAAAAAATTTAATTTCGAGGGTCCTGACGGTTATAATTATTACTTTCACGATTTAAGAAAGGAGTCCCATCAATTGGAGCGTCTACACAGCAGAGTCGGCGGGGTTATGGTGTGGGGAGCCATATCCTATTTTGGTACATGCGAGCTCCAATTTTTGACTCCCAAGATGAACGCGCAATCATACAAAGGAGTTTTGGAAAAGGCTTTTCCTCCACTAGAAAGTCTTTTTGGACATTTGTCGTGGACTTTCCAACAGGACAATGCCCCAATTCATACAGCCCGTGTTGTCAAATCTTGGATCGAGTCAAAAAATGTCAATCTCTTAAACTGGCCTCCATACTCGCCGGACCTTAACATCATCGAAAATGTTTGGGGGTGGCTGGCCCGAAAAGTTAATGAGTCAGGAAAACAGTATTCCAACAAGGACGAGCTAATCAAGGCTATTCAGGAAGCATGGGCGCAAATTTCCCTTGATTATATTAAAAAGCTTTATGATTCCTTGCCAAATAGGATATATGAAGTCATTTTAAACAAGGGAGGTTCTACCCATTATTAAAACTGATTAATTAATTAATAATTTATATAATTAACTCAAAAAAATTTGTTTAAGATGAATAAAATAATATTTACTATAGTTTAATACAAAGTGTGCTATTCAAATGAAACAATTTTTACGCACTATTTTTTGGTTATTTAGTTTTTAAGCCGTGTAAACTGAAAAATGTTGAATAAATTTTTTTTTCGCTTATTAATAATAAAAACTGATTACTTTAACTATAAATTAAAGCTTTGAAATAATCTTTACTTTCATTTGTTTAAGAGTTATTGTGAAATGAAATGCACCTTGCCATGTGTGCTATTTAAGTGAAACGGAGTGTATATTCTTGATCAGCATCAACAGCCGAAACGATCTAGCCATGTCCGTCTGTCGGTCTGTCCGTATGAACAAACAGATCTCAGAGATGGTAATAGATAGAGTTTTGACATGTATGGGACATATGCTTCTTATACTTCCAGACAGATCAAGTTTATTTTGAATTTTTGCCTCGCCCCCTCCTGCCCCAGCAAATTGGAAAAATGTCATATCTCCCACAGTTTCATAGATATAAGGTTCGTTCCTTCTGGGCATATTGAGTAGTCAGGATTATTTATCGATAAAGATAAAGAATGATAAAGATCGGATGAACGGTTGTCGAGTTATAAGGAAGACAACAATAATGGGAAGCACCGGTCGCAACGGTGATGGGCAGCACTTCACAGGTACAGAGTATGCGGCAAAAATCTGGAAATGTCATGTTTAATACTTATTTTAGATTTGCGTCATTTGTAAACGTTAGCTAATTTTCGATCAAAATAACAAATTTAGTGTTGAATCGTGAATGGTCGAAATTAAATAAATCAACAAAGTTTGCCGGAACAACAAGATGAATTGTCATGAAGATTTGATAAATGGGAAATGTAGACGGGTAAATAATAGGTTTATAGGGACCGTGGATAGACACCGATTAATTATCATATAAGTATTAATGAAACCTACTGTTGTTGGAAATCCAATGGATGGTATAATTCATATGAGCTTAGATTTTTATGTGATAGACTGCAGCTCAAATGGTCCAAAAAATCTGGGAAGAGTCTAGAATGATACGTCCTATAGATAACATCAAAACAAACAGTTCTGGTTCAATTTTCAATTATGCAATGTGCGTCTCTGAGATATGTGGGTTCATACGGTCGAACGGACTACCAGACATGGCAATATCGATTTGGCTGTTGATGCTCATCAAGAATCAAGAATAGTGTACAAATGACATACTCGTTGAGAATAAGGGTTTTCTCAATGCCATAGGTAAAATAAAAGTAAAAAAAACTTTAAGGTTCTGATGCCAGCATCCAAAGGCTAAAAGCGGAACTTGAGACGGAAGATGCAAATATGTCTCTAAAATTTATCAAAATAAGTTGGATTGTCGAAGATGTTTATGGAAAACGGAATTGCATCCGGTTTTCTTTTTAAAACGTAGCAGAATTGAGAACATGACTGAAAATGTTGTGCAGTGCACATGTGCCTACTAAAATCTGTTTAAAGAAATGCAAAATCCGCTGTCTATTCAACACAATGTAGACTACACATATCTCAAAAGAGTGGGTGATCTATGAATGTTGAACGCTCTGAACGCTTTGTCAGAAGAAGTTAGGAAAGTACGTGCTATAGCAGAAGAGAAAGATTTTTAAGTGCATTAAATACGCTTATGGAGTTTCCAAGACTACACAGAGGGAAAGAACATGTTCAAAAAATAAGATTTCTTCATCTCAAAATAAGAACAGAATGTTCTCTCAAATTTTTGAGAACAGATGTTCCGAATGTTCTTGAAATGAGCATAATTTAGCTGATCTTAACCACCGTACCGAAAAGTATAAGTAGCCATTCATACGTGCGGCTTCAGAAATGGGCAATAGCCTAATGAGCCAAGACGGCCGCGCTAAAGGTCTTGGGCTTTAGTAAGTCCGACAAATTCAAATTCTTGAAGTGAGAAATGATTCTTGAAGTGAGAAAACCCGTTCATGGCCTGTTTTTGACAACGAATGTGCTCATATTGAGTCCAATGTTCTAGGGGAAGACATGCTAAAGTTCTTGTTTTAGGGAAAACCAAAAGAGCTTATTTAGTATGCGATTTCTTTGATGTGTTCAAGCGAATTCGTTTAATAAGTAGACCAATATTTTATTTTCCCCTTCAGCTTAATTTTTGAAACCAAATATAAATTAAGTTAATCGGGTGTGTTCCAGAAACCTCTCGAGATTTTCGTATAAACAATTGGATTTTGAACTAAACTGTCAGGACTTTATATGTAAAGTGTCAAGAATAATGCCGCCTACTAGATTATAGGAAAGGAAAACTGTACGTTTGAAATGAACTTGGTGCTGAGCAGTCAGTTTCAAATCTCTCAACTTTAGTCATCTAATCTAGTAGCCTGGCATTTTGGAGACGCTTCACATGTAAAGGCAAGCAGTTGCAGTTCGAAATGAAACCGTTTATACGAAAATCTCTAGAGAATTCTGGAACACCGCCGAATGTCCAATTTTGAAGCAATTTCCCAACTGAATTCTACTGTTACTGCTGCGGCAGTATGTTGACAACTGCTGGCCAGTGTAAACACTTTACCAACGATTGCGCTTATCTATTGGATGAAGGTGTGTTGTTTTTTTTCTTTAGCTTTTACTTACCCAATAAAATCTTTGATAAAACAATAAACCTTAAATAAACCGCGATCATTATTGAGTAAATATTCGGGCTGTATAATCGGTGCAGGCATTAGGCTGATGTTTTGATGTTGCTGCATTTGTTGCTGTTGATGTTGCTGCTGTTGCTGCAGCGTTTGTTCTGTGCTGCTTTTACTGCTGCTGCTTGTTGCCATATTGGCAGACATTTTGTGGGCTAACGTAGCCATTTTGCCGCCATGCTGGCAAATTAAAAAAGGTTCACATGCAGTTTTATTGTTGTCGTTGTTGTTGTTGTTGGTTGGTCGTATTAACTGCAGCTGGTCGTTTTTGTGGTTTTCCATTATTGCACAAATTAAAATCAACAAAACAAAATGATTTAAACAACAAAATTCAATTCACAAAAGCAATTGGCAAATTTTTGTACGCTTTTTGTTTTGCCAATTTTCTCTAAATGTGTTTGTGTGTGTGTGAGAGAGTGAGTTTGTGTGGGTGTCATCATAATAGGCAAAAATTTCAACATGAAGCACAGCATAACATTTAATTAACATTCGCACATATTGTAGCCTCCTCTGGCAATATGTAATCGTGCAGCATGCTGCATGCCACCACGAAGCAAGACACACACACACATACCAAGTGAAGTTAAAACTTACGTAACATTTTTCAAAACGGATGAGCAGAAAGAGCATAATGGACAAAAATGGGGTAGGGTGACTCAATGTGGTGAATTTTGTTGTGAGAAATTGAGATTCGAGATACCACAACCCAACCAAATGGAGGAAAAAATTCATCTAAACGGGAGTATGTCTAAAATTTGCGGACAGGATCGGGATAATGCCGATACTTGAACCATAGATCAATTCAATATCTTTATAGAAATGTGCACTAAGAGAAAAACCAAGAAATTTCTTACTTTAATCAAGCGTTTTCAGTTTCAAAAGTTCATTGAGAAAGGATATTCTTGATTATAGTACGAAATTCTTGATTCGAGATCGTTTGCAAAATAACTAAATTCCTGATTTCAGGAGCGCAGATTTTTAAAAACTCACTCTAAGCCTTTCTTAGACTTACTTAAAACCTTTATGTGTTTATTTTAAGAACAAATCATGCTTTGATTCCAAAAGAGGAACCAAACATATCTAATTTTATCCTAGAAAATTCAAAATTTAGTCCTCTTTGATCTGAATACTTATACGTTCTTCAAATAATGCCTCTTTAAACTTATATCCGTCCCCCTGTGCTTTTAGATCAGTCACGACTTTTGCTTAATTCAATCCCGATTTATTCCCAAGACTTAAATATCTGGAGTTGTTTTTGAATCAAGAAGTTTCCTTTTCACAGACAGTACGTTCTCGTTTTCCTTTTTGGCTCTAGTTTTAGAATGATTTTTGATAACACATAGAGCTTGTATTTACATTAAGAACGAAAATATTTTGATTTGGCATATTTTAATGATTCAAGATTCTTCGGTTTTTATTTTGAATATTAAAGAAAGATTCGTTCCGAAAGTACGCAGATGTAGAAGAAGCCAAATCAGCCCTTAAAAACCTAACCTAACGCTACTCGAATAATATTTTCAATATTTCTATCTTGAGTCCCCCTATTCAAGCATAGTTATTTAATACATACACAAAAGTCATAGAGTTTGATATGTTTCTCTAGTATTTTGCCTTTAGTCAGGCACTGGGTCGGCACAATTGCAGCGCGCTGCCGACTGTTGACAGTCAGTTGACAGTTTGCTAGAAATATGACAGCACTCCCGCCTGGAGTCTCTTCCTGCAGCATGTACAGTTTGTCAACAAGACACTTTTACAACTGTCCAACATGAACGACAATGACAACTCATTAAATATGTGTGCCCACATGGATGATAAAAGTGGACTCTGGAAGGAGTGGTCGCCCCTGTGTACTCTCTAGTGTGGCATAACAGAGAATTATGTTGTACTTACACATATTAATTAGCATATTTAATTAATATGAGAATCAACATAAAAACAGGCCAGTTTGAAAGGTAAGCTCAAGTACTACCCTTGCCCTAACGTGGCGAATGATAATATGACGACCGTGACTTTGAAAGCAAGTCACGTACTAAAGTGGCGCCCGAGAATTTTTGAAGGGTCTCTCATATGCATATAAGCACACATACAAACACACAACACTTCTAAATCAAGAACTGACAGTGCAAAGAGTTTGGGCTGAAGAGCAAGACCTTGAGCTGCCTTCAGAACTCAGTCTCCCACTCAATTGAAAAAACAAAAATCGTAAAAAATACGAAACGTTGCCTTGAAAATGTTTTCATCATAGAAACAAACAAAAGACGACAAAACAAAAAAAAAATTACAAAAATGAAATGCAAGCTTGATGCCAAGAAAAATGTTTTAGAGGCGTCTTTCGACCCCACAAACAATGAATGTTGACAAGGATTCTGAGTGTGTGTGTGTATTTGTATGTGTGAGGTATGATATGAAATATTTTTGTGGTTTAAATATTGTGACTAATGGTGTGACACTTGATTATACATAATATAGTGGATGTGGATCAAGGAAGTGATATTTAAATCACTTGAAATTCAGTTGTGGTTTTTAATAATATAAATTTATATATACCTATTTAATATGGACAGTTTTAGATTAATTGAAGCTAAAATCAAGGTGATTAAGTCTTGACATATTAAATTTATTTTGTATCCAAATCATGGTACCAAAATTTTTAAATTTTCTTGTCTGTTTTAAACGTTGGTACATTTTAAACTGAAATGTGGATGCCAACCACAGCTTATGCTTGCTTATTTCCTTCAATATCAATTTCCTGTAGTCATGGCCTCTTGGCATCTTAACCAATATCGAACTGTAAGTTATCATTACTTTGTATAAATCGCACATAAAGTTTCCGCTAATCAATAATTTACCTTTGAAATAACAAAAATGAAGAAAGCTAGCGAACGAAAAAGATTCAATTGAAAATTGTAAAGCAACTGGAAAAAAATCCAATCAGAAATGAAATATGAAGGGCTGTCAAATGGAATGACCGCCTACTGCGCCACTTTTGAAACTGTAATTGAATTGAACATTGCTTAAGCTCTCGCATCTACCGGAACTGTTGCAAAACTGTTCGAAGGTGGATGAGTGCACGATGGCGAAGAAGCACTGCATCGAACATTGAAAGATTTGCGCAACAATAATCGTCGCTCAGTCGCCGTGATAAACCTTTTGGCAATCGTTTATGTGGCGATATTTGGATATATTTCATTGAGTATGAATAGGCGAGCATTCCTGCAACAAGATAGAACCGCAGAAAATTTATCCAAACAACTACTGAGTATCGGAAATTATCAAATGGTAGATACCAATGATTTAATATCGTCATCATTATCATCATAATCTTCATGGGTCGCAACTGTGCAATGCATACCGACCGATTTTGACAAAGCTAATGAACCATATGATGGTGGCAAGGGTTTTGAAAAAGGCGTTTAAGGGAGAAGAATGCCTCATTCCAAGAATCCCCTTGACTTTAACAGATTTGCAGTTCCAGTTTAAGCGTATTCAATTTCCAGTGAAACTTGCATTTGCGATGACCAAAAACAAGTCACTGGGGAGTCGCTGGAAGTGCGCGGCATAAATCTGAATATATCTTTCTTTTCACACGGCCAGCTGTATGTAGCGTGTTCCCGTGTTGGGAAACCATCCTCACTATTCATTTCATAGGAGCAGAAAAAAATTTTGTATAACGTGAATACAATCATTTTAATCTATTTTGAGCAAAAGTTTGCTGGGACAACTAAATGGTTTATCATGCAGATTTAGTAAATGGTAAATGCAGAGTGAATAGAAGGTCTAAAGGACAAGATAGTGAAATCAACAAGCAAACCCATTTTCTTTACTAATCTATCTACTACGAATTTTTGTATTTTTCTTCGTATATAAAACAAAAGCAAAAAATTTTGCGAAAAAATTTTATAAAAAAAATTTGGTCACCCTAAAATATATTTTTCTTTTTTATACTATTTTATACAAAATATGCAAAAAAAAGTTGTTGCAAAGTTTATAGCTTCTTCAGGATTAGGAAACTTGATTGAATGATAAGTAGTATCTAAGGCGGGTATGAGTTCTCCCAGTTCATCTGATAGCCTGTGCTGTCTTAGTTTTGTAAAATTACTGGTACAATTCTGAGTTGTAAGACTGAAATAAATTATTTAACTTAATTATGGTTAAAAAAACAAGGCAAGTCATTTGAGTGCATTCTATAGCTTCTTTTGAATGTGTAAAATCCAAAATTTTAGAGTATGGTCACACTTTAAGCCAAACTAAATCTTGTAGTATAACTCAGGGAAAGAAGTATATGTGCATAGACGTCTTTCTCTAGCTTTTCAATACCTCCATAGTTGTGGTGAAATCAAAGGATACGTAGGATCAACCGACATTGACGCACGCTGCACCATTCACACCATTCTTTAATCTTTAAATTATTTCTAAATATTGAAACAGTTCTTTTAAGTTCCAGAAATCCCGTAATTTTTCTGATTAATTTTTCATTAGGTAGAAAATGTGGTTGTCGAATCAACTTGAAAGTTTTTATATTTTAATCAAAAATTGCATTCTAATCGATATTCTCAAAGAATTAATGGTTTGATTTCATAAGGTAGGCAGACTTTTCGGTTAATATATTTATTTCTAATCATTGTTGTGTATTACGTTTTAAGAGAAACTACCAATATAAATTGTATAACGAAAATGTTAGATTTGCCAACCCCTTGCAGTTAAATATTCTCAATAACTTAAAAAAAATAAATATTTATTTATTCCGTCAATTTTCTTGCATAAATCTACCATAAAAACTCAGCAACTCCCATCTATTTCACTTATTTTCCTTCCTCTTCTAAAATAAAAATCATTTAAGTATGAAATTTATGCACATCCTGGAAACAATGTCTGCTGGATATTTACTTTTTCCTCATCTCTACAATTTCAAAGCGGATTAAAGCCCTACGCAAAATGAAATTATGCAAAGTATTTTGCGAAACGCCTCATTGAGCTTTGAAGAAAAAAATAAGCGAGGAGAACTATAAAAACGCCAGCCAGAAGAATGCGAAGGACTCGTCAACTTGGTATAAAAGCGCATTCGCATGCTGCATGGCAGCAAGTAACAAAAAAAAAAGAGCGGGGGGAGAGAAAAAAAAATCATAACCTTGACCTGAAAATTGCTTTAGGTAAAGGCAAGCGGCGAGGGGAGAACATAGGGAACAGCTCTTCTCTACGTGAATGGAACAGAACATGTTGTTATTTGAGTTTAGTTCTTTGTTGCATTTGCAGCAGCTTCCCCCCACACACTCACACACATTATACACCACACACGCAGAGACAGACATAAAATAGTTTGTGCAATTTGTGAGGGCGATAGATTGAAAAGTGGGTCGTGGTCTTCTTCATCTCTCCCTCACATCATCACGTCAGCTTGATTTCATTTTATCTCATCTTCAGCTGCAAGTTTACTCTTTATGTAGTTTTCTCAGAATAAAAAATGTCAAGCAGCTTAAAGACTAACATTTGACATATAGACACATGTGTAGCAAACATACAGCCCACATTGCGTATGAGTGATACATATTCATATCATATTTTCTGAAAGCATTTTTATGGTTGAAATAAAGTGAGATGACTTCATTGATATGAGAGACTGATCAAACTAAAACTTTTTACAGCGGAATTAGGAAGCAACTATAAAATACTTTTTGTAGGGGAAAATGTTACATTTATGCTTTCCATCAAAATTTCAACAATGTAGTAACTCTGGCAGTACCTGAAAGCTGATGAAGATCTATCCAAGTGTAGAATTATTAAGATCATTAAGATTTAATTACAAGCCGACTAAGTACTAATCGATAATCTAAAGATTTCCCCTTCTGATCTGACTTTTATTTCTAACTTGAACCGCTTTCAGTCGGTTCATCACAGAAACTGCACAAATCCCAAACGATGTGAAAACTCATCTGGCTGCTTAATGGGCAATCGACTATTAAACGAAGGCCAAGCCAGATGTTGTGTTCTGTTTATCAGCAGCGAGAAATCTCAAATTAATTTTCCAAAATGCCTAAATTGGCCACAACACACAAAGCCAGAGAGTTGCATTCAAGCGAATAAATGTTGTTTATATATATATTTCTTGGGTGTGTTTGTAGTAGTTATTGCTTGCTCTGGGTTGAGGTCACGTCATCCTCTACCAAAAAAATAAAAATATATAAAAATAAAAAAAATATTGCGTATACGCAACGACGCCTTAGTGGCTTCCCCAATACACAAAACCCAAGGGGTTGCCAGCCATCAACGAAATGAATGAAAGCTAAAACACAATAGCAACTAAATTTCAAGTTAGCATTGCGTAATCGAAGGGAGGAAATTTTTTTTTTCTGCGTGGGAAAAGCAAACAAAGCTTAAAAAAACCTTAAGCGGACGGAAGCTAAAGAAACGGGAATAAGACGAAAAAATCAATGGGCACCATTATTTTGCACAATTACACATTTGGCCTGGGGGAATATTCATTCATTCTTAGAAGTATGCTACGTTTTGTTTTGCTATTGCTATTGATTTCTGATGAATGACTTGACAGCGAAGGACAGTTATATTGCCCATTAAAAGGACATGACATTGAAGGCGAAGGCGATTAAAGGTTGTCGAACAAAAACATACAAATAATGAAGGCTCTTATAATAGGAAACTAGTTTCAGTATACATGTGTGTGAGTGTTTGCTTATTTATTCAAGTATGCTTGGCGTTAGCCATTTTTGGTCGGGGTAGCTTTGAAGGTAGTAAAGTTAGAATCACATAATCAAATTTTAGTCTAATGAGAAAGAGAAAGGGAATTGGCAAATGTGATGATAAGACAGTATATTTAAAATTAAAATTATAATAAGAAAACTGAAACAGTTTGTTGCTTTAAAATTTCCAAAGTGGCGCCAGCAATGTCAACTGAGAATGAGTGGATATTTGGTATTGGCTGATTTTGGCAGTTTAAGTAGGTTTTGGGTTGCAAATTTCAATTATAAAACAACAAAAATTAAACCGGAAAATGTTTTGGAAATCAAAATTATTTTGCTGGTGCATTAAGGGGGGAAAACACTTTGCGGAAAAAAAATTTTCGACTTTTTTTTTTTGCATATTTTTGTAGCTTGGATATTCAAAAATATCCCCCTAAAAGGATTTTCAAAAATTCGAAATAGTTTAGAAGATATAGCCCTTTTAATGACCCAAAGTGTCCCAATTTGCCTAGCAACTGCAAACTTTAAACGCGTTTATCTCGAAACCACGTTTTTCAAACTGGTGGCCACGATTCAGAGGAAACCAGTGGACCGATTTTGCTCCGGAAGGGCTTATACGACGCAGAATTGTCGTCGCTATCGTTCGGCCCTCCAACTTTTGGATACCTATATTTTAAGATACCTACTTTTTTTACACTACACTACAAAAAAAAGGACAAAAAAAAATTTTTGTTTTCAAATGTCCGCCATTTTGTCAAAAAAATTTTCAATTTTTTTGTCGGAGGGCCGAACGATAGCCACATTAGTTCTAAACATAACCGCATTTTTCTTTTTCTTTTTCAAATCATCCCAAGTGCTGCAACCATGGTCACCATGTGGGCACCTTTTTTTTGCTCATCATTTTTCGGAGGCCGATAACTTTCTGAACGGCCCTCATAGTGACAAAAAATAAAATTTTGTATTTTCCTTTCATTCATTAACTATTTAATAAAAAAAACAAAAATAAAAAATCTCTTATACTTTTTTTTCTGGAATTTTTTTAAAAACCATCTACTTTTGCTCATCGCAAAGTGTGTTCCCCCCTTAAGCCACATCTATTCCCGAAACACAAGATATTTGAAAACAGCCGAAAGTAATGACCGTGACATCGAAAATTTGATTTGGATTGGAAGAGATTTCCATGACAACTATATACTTTACTCGATCAGGAAGCTAATCAATCGAGAGTTCTTGGCCATCGAGTGGAGTTACCATAAATAAGTAAAACTTGAACCAAACCGGACCCCATTTGTTGGAAAAGTTTTCGATTCTTTTTTAAGAACTTAAATAATTTTAGTGGCCGGTGTGGTGCAGCGAGTAGAGTGTGTGCCTGCTGTGCAAGAGGTCTTACGTTCGATCCCGCCTCGGTACATCTAATAAAAAAATTGTATCTTTAAAAATGTATACACTCGGTCACCTTCACTAGCTGTTGGCGCCAGCTTTGCATTAACAAACCATGAAAAAATTCCTCAAACTTTGCCGTATGGATTCGGCGTTAAGCTATAGAAAGTCTTGTTGAAAAATTAGAAACACACAAGCCAAGAGATTGAAGTAAATTAAAGCAAGTATAAAGAAGTCCAAAAATTAATTCTGAAATGATTAATTCTTTGCGTTACAAACGCAAAACTATAATGCCCTTTGCAAGGGTCCAAAACTAGTATCTTAAGAACTGAAACCAAACTTTGTGCTTGGGTTTTCTGTAACGTTAATGAATACTGCTTATACAAAAAACAATTTGGTTTCAATAGGTTTACTAAATGTGGTTCTAGTAGGGCCGGCAAACTATCAATAGTGCCTTCATTCGATATTTTCGATAGACTAGGAGAAAAGTTTCGAAACTATCGATTTCTTCCTTAAGGAAGAAGTAGCAGAATGTGTTTTTATTTTTATAAAAAGAAACGAAGCACAAAAAATACCCCTGACCTCGAGCTGCCAAAAACAACATTTGGGGTGTTCATTTGGTGTTGTATCATTGCACATTGTACATTGTGCAAAATTTTTCATGCTGCAATGTATGCAAAGAAGTGTTGTCATATTGCCCTAACGTGGTAGGTTGTGGCTACACCGCTGCGTTCAGCAAGGACCAAGGGAATTCGAACAATCACAAACAAATTTAAAAAAGTTCAGAGAACATTGCCTTAACTGCAATTAGTGGCCAAAGCGGACGTTGTGAGTATGCAATCGCGTTAGTATCAAACCACAACATCCCCTTTATTTATTTACATGCAAATTACTAGTGTTATTAGGAAGCTACTAAGGAAAATTAGTTAATACCCCCCTTGGAAAAATCCAGCGATCGCCGCTGTGTGTATTTGTATAACTAAGTTGTATTTTGTTAAATCCATTTATATGAAGATGAATTTGTGTCATGTAAGCATTCGTGACGCCTCCTTCCATCGTGCATATTTCGTGAGTGACGCAAAACTCATAAAAAATTTCGTGCATGTATCGTGCGTATGGATATTTTTATTTCATGAATCGTTCGTGATGTGACAGAAAATTCGAACACGCGCCCAGCTCTACTTTAAAACTATCGATAGTGGAAAAAAAACCATCGATAGTGATGCCAAAAAGCAAAGATTCGGTATATCGATACTGCCATCGATAGTTTGCTAGCTACAGTAGCTACAGGACCTAAAAATGTTACCAAATTCATCACACGCTTATTCAAATACCACTTCAAACAGACGTACGTGCTAGGGGAAAGCCAACGGAATGTTTGCTTTCTTTTCAGGTGCAAAAGTTGACTTTTATTTGTTAATCTAAGTAATCGCCCAAATTCACCGAAAAATGAAAAGAATTTAATAACAGTCGCACACAAAAACCTTTGTAGAATGTAGATGTAGAATCAAAAATACTTGTCAATACAAACAATTGTTGAGGTGAGTTTTAGACCTAAACTTTGTTCCAAAATTTGGAATCAAAATATGTGTGATCAGTATTAAAAGGTGGTTTATGTAGAAGTTCTGATTAATAGTTAGGTTTGAAGTACACAAAAAGATCGAACTGAACTGATAAAGGAAAGGTTTTGATTGATTTGTAATTATACTGTGTCAAATGCTAATTTATAACAATGAAAAGTACGGAGAGTGTCGTTTTTCTTTTACGCAAGCTTGTATTTTAAACACATAAACATACTAAAGTTACATCAACAAAGCGGTCAGCTATATCTTTCTGGCTAGAGAGTCACTAGATTGCCTATCACTCTTCAAAGTAGTAGATTAAGCATTTAAGTGCTAACACTTTGTTTTTTTTATTTAAGTGTTCTTGCAAATATCAAAAACCCACCAATAGTACATAACAGCCAATTAATTCTAGGTTAAAATCAAGATATTTTCTTTAAATTCCCACACTTTTTGCTCCTATATACCCACCATCATTCATCATGCTTCAACTCTGTAACCTTAGCTCAGAGGTTAATACTATCGGCCCCTTTTTTTAATGCACATTAAATCCTTGACATAATATCAAAAAAATTAGTTTCCAGCAAGGCCTTTGAGCAAGGAATGAGCATGCGCAGCCTTGAAATGGATAATTTTATGACCCTCACAAGAAATTACCAAATGTGAAGAAATGTTAATGTATCGAAAGGAGAGAGATTTTTAGATATATAATTTGTTAATTTTTAATCAATTTGCCATTTACGTATAAATAATAAATAACAATAATAATCATAAACAATTTAGTTGTAAGTTGAGTAGGGCCACATTACCTTTTAATAAAAATATTTCCGTTATTAAAAGCAATTTCTAAATTGTTTTTGTTTTCCATGAATGAAAAATGTCAACGCACGACGGAAAATGAAGAAGAAGAAGAAATAGGCGCGTAAAAAATAGGAAATTCTAGAATTATTATCTAGAAGTTGCAGTGCAAAGAGCGACGCACACACGCACTTGCACACACACACACACACCCACAAGATTTGGAGTAGGCCGAGGCTTACTTTTAATAATGATTGAATTTTTTTTTTGTGGATTATTTTGTTAATCACAAAATTGATTTATATAAGCAAAAACTTTTCGTTACTTTTTCCTTATTTTTGCTATTTGAATTTGCTCAGTTCTTGAGTTGCACACACGACGACAACGACTGAGGGGGAGACGACTTCCGCATTTGCCCTGAAGCAGCACAGGAAAAGCAAATATTTTGTTGCGATAAATTTTTATTTCTTATAAATTTTATTTTATAAAATTTTTTAGTTATATTTTTATGTTTTTTTGATAAGTTGGAAATCTAAAGCTTGTTTTGGTGTTTGGTTTAGAAAGAAGCCAAAGTGTAGATTGACAGCCCAACCAACAGTACTGAGGGTAACTTTTTTTTCGTTCATCGTCCAAGCGAAACATGCAGAAGAGATGCCAGAGAGAGAGAGCGAGAGAGTGTGAGACAAGAGTTCATTTGCTGCTGCTGCTATTGCCACGTGAGCGCGTGGGGCATGCTCTCTATCTCTCTTGAAATGTATGTTGCAATTTGCTGTTGATGGGGTAAAGAAAGTGGAATTTCTCGCTCTCTTGGCTAAAGTTGGTTTTTGCTTTAACTAATTAGGTTTTCCCTTTGGTTTGCTGTATCCCTCTCTATCTCTCTCTCTCTCTCTTGCGGTCTCTCTCTCTCACTGTTAAAGTATACATACATAAATATTAGACTATATATTTTATAGAAATATTTTAGAGCATAAATAACACCTGCTCCCCTGGCGCCTGCGCATACCAAAAACGTGGTCCGAAACGAGGCAGCTTGCTTCGTTATCTAGCAGTGGGGGAGGAGAAGAAGGAGGGCTTTGGCCAGGTCATAACAATGGCTGAAATGAGCGAAAAAAAGTCTTGTCTGTTTATGCAGAAATGAACGCTGCACAAAAGGAGAGACACCAACATAGAGAGAGAGCAAGAGCGATTCACTCGCTCTGTTCCCATTTTACTTTGGTATAAATAATTACGCCAATTTATAAATAATCAAACGAAGCGCACAATTTTAAGGTCCTTGTTGTTGTCTGAAAGGGTCTTCAGGAAATTACCACCAATTAAACCCTGAACAAAAATATTGACTAATTGATAAAATGGTAGCCAAGGATTTTTTTTTCTAATTTCTTAAAAGTTTTCCTTGTCTTTTGTCGGACCAAAATTGGAGCATGACCTACATGCTTGACTAAACAAAGCATACAAATTAAATATATTTTCATAGTTACATATGTATGTTGCCTAGAGTTAACCACCAAAACCCAACAATCAATTGTGAAAATTTATTAGTTTTCGGAGCAATGGAAAAGTTGGCTAGATCTTTGTCTTAGCCTACTAAGCGTATACGTTATATAATCCAAATGCACTAAAATAAACTAAATCATGGAATGGGAAAGAGATAAACCATTAATATTGGATTTTAATTGTCATGATACTAGGAGTCATGGAGCAGAGACGATGGCAGAATCTTAGCCGCTGCAAGAGAGCAGAGAAAAGTTGTTACTTTGTAGGGCCCATTCAAACAACGTGCTATAAATCACTTTATTCTATGTTTCTAAACAAGCCAATAAAGATAAGCTATTTGGAAATATTCTCTCATTTGACAACATCAACTTTTTGTGTGCTTGTGAAGATTGGGTACAAGTTTTGATCGTAACAGCTCGCAGCTGATCGACAACAAGTACTCGTGGGACTCGCGGCCAAAGCTACGAGTCATCGCGAGCATGTGTACTGAGCGAGCTTTACACATGACGGCTCGCAGGAGAACTTAGATTTTAGTAAGAAGGGCTTGAGACGACTCGTGACCGAAGCTCTGAGTCAACGCGAGTATATGTCGAGCTTGCAAATGCAATGATTTGCCTATACTCAAAAGTTTTTGCGATTTTTGTTTTGTGTATGCCGCTTGAACAAGCTCAACAAGCCTTGTGCGCTGAGCATACATGTATCGCATTTGAAGCACGGGTGAGCGAGTGTACTCGTGACGGCTCATTGCAGTTCCTCTGGTAAATTACAAACCATCTATCTACAATATTGTGGGAGATATGACGATTTATCCAAATTGCTAGAGAATTGTACCTTTGGTACAGAGTATAAAAATATAAGGCTGCAGAATCTAAAAAAATTTGGATTGATAGTAAAAGATGCGTTTTTGAAATGCAATGCAAAATCTGACTATTGCGATTTCGAGAAGGGAATAAAGCAATAGTCAAGTTGGAAAAGAGAAAAGCAAATCTCCTACATTTATGTACGTAGAAGGAATGGAGCAGGCACTTCTTGAAGCCTTTGTAGAGGACCTATGATTGATAACAATAAGAAACTAGACACATTCTACTAAACAAAAATATGTTTCATTTGTTCACCGAGAGTAGCGGATAAATTGTGTCAACTAGCTATGAACCCAGACTCGAACTAAAACCTGAGTATCGCTATAGAACATTATAATTTACAAAGGTATGGAACCACCCGAGAGAACCTTCATTGAAAACTTTTGAGGTTTGCAGCAGAGACCAAAATTTAATTTAAAGACATTCTATGTAGGTAACCGAAAGGTTTGTATTGCAATTTTTAACGCCACGCAGGCGCCAGTTGCCGTAAAATAACATTCTGAGCAATGGGAGCAAGGGCATGCCCATCGCTGTCTTAAACAGACATACATTACTGCTCCATATATTCACTGTTGACAAAGTAACATTCCATTTACATTACAACTTCATACACCAAGTGTATGGAGGTGTACAGCACATGTATTTGAAATCCTCATTACAATCAGATACACTTAGAACTAAAAAGTATGCCAGGTTGTAAGGTAGCTGCTGTACAAGTCCATACACTAAGTGTGTGGAGTTGTAAAGTAGTCCACAAGTCCACGCACTAATTCCCAAATTGTGAATCGTCTTGTGAAACGCATACTTCCTTGCCAATATTTTCTCAAATTGTATACAGACTTGTAAACTAAAGCCCAAGTGGTTACTGTTATACGCCCAATTTTCCCATTACATCGAGCTCTGTTTTGAAATCAGGAAGCCTACGAAAACGGCCAAGCTTATGTAAAAGTATACAGGCTTGTAATCGATACTTGAAGGCTGCCAGTCTTCAAAGTGTTAGAGAGAAAATCGATCTTGTAATGTGCTTTTGCGACGCTGGGATATGTCTAAATTTTAAAATCTGTCAACTATCTATGAACCCATATTCGAGCCTAAACGAAAGAGAGCGCTGGTTAAACTCGGCCCTGCCCGACTTCGAAATACCCGTTACTCAGTTGAATAAATGTTTAATAGCCTTCCCTTATGTTAGTTAACAGAGTGTTAACAATAATGTAAACAGATTCAGCTTTGATCTCAATTCCACTTCCCCAAAAGTTTTGTGATTTAGAGAGCAAATTTAGACTAAAAACCGGTGTTAAATCACACAAATTTTGTTGAAATTGACAACAAGGCTGATTGACATTGCACAGAAAAGTGTGCAAAATCCCTAAGAAATTTGTACTTTTATCGACTACGAAGCAAGCTCGAGCACTGACATAAAAATAAGGGAAGTTAACTTCGGCTCGGCCGAAGTTTTATATACCCTTGCAGCCTCCATTGAAAACAACAAGTTTTTTAACTAAGACTTCTTTTTGAACCTTCCTTTTCTATGGAAGCTATTCTATATAGATGTCCGATTTCGACTCTCAAATATTTGAGCACAAATGTTCCGAATGTTCTTGAAATGAGCACAATTCAGCTTACCTCAACCACCCCACCGAAAAGTATATGTAGGCCTTCAGACGTGCGTCTTCAGACGCATGGCAATAGCCTAACCGTCTACGAAGCGTCGCGACGGCCGCCGTCGTTGCGCGCACTAAAGGTCTTGGGCTCTACTCCCAGTGACGTCCGACAAAAACTTTTATTTATTTAATAAATAATAAATAACCAAGGCGGGTGGGGTGTTGTACAAGCGATGTTTCTGCGGACCTGGACCTGGGCCGGCATGGACGCGGTGGATCTGGACAGTGGACCTGGACATGGACAGTCGATCGGACAGTGGATCTGGACAGTGGACTTGGACAGTGAGTGGACCTGGATCTGGACACTGGACGGACCTGTGTACGGTGGAACTTATTTTTTTTTTTTTTAATTTTAAAATGTTCTCAATAACGGAACATATCAACTCACATCAAGATTTTGCGTTCTCAAAAAAAAGTTCTTGAAGTGAGAAATTGTTCTTAAAGTGAGAAAATCCGGTCATGATTAGTTTTTGTGACCGAATGTGCTCATTTTGAGTCCAATGTTCACGGTTTTTTCCCTCTGTGTACTTTTCAGACTCTCCTTTTCTATGGCAGCTAAACTATATACAAGTCCGATTTTGACCAAACTTAGTGGAATCATAGAAAAGCATAGCAAACTAAGAAATACGAAGTTTGGAGCCGTTCCCATTGAAAACAAAAAAGTTTTTCTCACTAAAACTAGTTTTTCAACCGATCGTTCCTATGACAGCTATATGCTATAGTCATCCGATTCCGCCGGTTCCGACAAATGTGCAGCGTATAAGTACTTAAAAGATTCGTGCAAAGTTTGGCGAAGATAGCTTTCAAACTGACGGAGGAGATAGCATAGATACAGACAGACGGGCGGACAGATGGAGCTCGTCGTGCTGATCAAGAATATATGTATATACTTTATATGGTCGGAGTCTGATCCTTCTATGCGTTACAAATATCCGGACAATTTTATAATACCCTCTACAAGGGTATAAAAGGGGTTCATCGTTCTTTCAAATCGCTTACCCCCATTCATTATAATAATATCACTTACTTGCACAAATTTCAATCGCTTAACAAATAACACAAATATTTATCGAACATACCTGAAATTAGAGGAAAATAAATATTTATATTAATGAACAAATTTTTCCAAATGACTTTAAAGCTTACAAATTAATACAATCAATTTATTATTATTGTTATTACTCATTATGAACCCCGCAAAGTCCAAATAAGGTTATTATTTGGGATTTTATGTTTCCTATCTTTCATTCAGTGTTGGCTTTTTAATGGCTCATTGATATTTTTAGCAATAGTCATATTTTGAGCAGTAGCACAATCAATGCTTTAATTGAAATTGCAGTCTCTCTCTCAGTTCCTATATTTTATTTGTGATAAGATAACTGAAAAACTGATTAGATGACTTTTGAAAAAAAAATATAGCACTGATAAAGCTTGAAGGTTTTGCTTTGTGTTGTTTTGAAAATTCACTTTTTTATAAGCTGACCAAAAGCAAACAAAAAAGCGAAACTGGTTGCTTGTAATTTTCCATATGGCAATTGAGTGCAGGCAAAGACCAGTTCTGTAAGAGTTGGTCACCATGATAATGATATAGTTTTCGATAAGAATTGAACTATGGAAAAATTGGTGGGTAATCTTGGATGGAGAAGCTTTTGGGGAAAGCTTTTGATGTAAATGATTTTATTTCTAAGTGTTATTTGGATAATAATATATGGTCACATTGGTCAATAAAACAAAGCGAATGTCAACTACCATCTGTTAATAGACTACAGTCAAATTTCAGGATATAAATGTCTACTTTTATTGACCAGTGTAAGTTTTGGTACTAAAATACTATGGAGACTCTTTACCATAAATTTTAAGACGTTTAAGAAGTATAATACTGATCTTGTTATAAAACTTGTGAAGAAGTTTCCTGCAGAAGTTACAACTCAGGCCTCAACAGGGGTCCTTTACAAGAAATATGTTAAAGTAGATGGGACTTTGTGGACAGGAAAGGTGTATCAGAATGTGACACAATTATCTCAGGAGAGTCTTTTTCGAGACTTTAGAGTCCAAGCTGGGATCCTCGGTGAGAACCAGAGGGTAATATACTATATCTAGGACGAGGGAGCCTTATTATGAGGCTCCTCGGTGGGTACCTGAGGGATACAAGCTATCTTACTGTCTATGTGGCTCTTCGGTGGTAACCAGATTGAAATCCACTCGACCTAAAAAGTAAGGATCCTATATGAGCAGGAAATCTTGCCGGGGGCTCCTCGGTGGGGCCTAGAGGTCTAAGATACGTAAAGGCCAAGGTTACCAGAGAATAATATAGACCTTAAGACCAAAGACATTTAGTGGGGATTCGCCAATTTGTAAAGTAGCCTTGATGTTTCTATAGCACTTGGGAGTCACGCTCACTGCTTGTATCGATGATGAGCTTACAAGTCATCGACCTACAAGTCGATATTATTTAACATCTAAGTACCACGGTTGATAACAGAGGTCGACAAAAATGAACAAAATATTTCGTTGATTTGATGCATATGGTTGACAGTTTAAGCTTTAATTTAAGGGGCACACCTAGTTAATGGCCTAAAAATGTTTTGGGAATTATTAAAAAATACTACAATTATGAAAATTTTAAGAAATATTATGTCAGTACGGAATTTTGAGAAAAAATAAAATTTTTAAGTTATGTCGTCAACGGCGGAAAAGGTAGTGATCGGCCTCCGTGGAGAAACGAAAAAACTTAACGGTGGTAATGCTAGATAAAAAAATCAAAAATGCATAGGCGTTTAAAAAAAGGAATAAAAATGGTCGTTTGGCGTCATCGATTTTTGATCAGATCAAAAATCGATGGTCTTCGGAGAACTATATGACATGTAAAAAATTCGTAGTGTCGGATCTTTGTTTTGGTAACTGCCAAAGGAAAATGCTGTTCGGAAACGCGTTTGATAGCTAGGATCCTAGTTTAAGCTTACTCAAAAACTATGGATATCGTGTTTTTTAACGAGACTAGATTGAGGAGTGTGTTACATAAGGGGGGTTTATACATATATATAAATATTCAAGGGGGAGGTGGGTTAGGACCCACAATCTTGAGGCACAAGAATTTACCCTGACATACTCGAGTACCTGAGAAAATTGGTAGCTTACACTTGTACTTTTTTAGATATTGTAAATTATTCCAGGAAATTTTCATTCTTTTTCAAATTTTAAATACTTATACTGTAAATTATTCCAGGAAATTTGCTTTCTTTTTCAAAAGATATCAACAATTTAATTTCTTAGATTTAATTTAAGTTATGGCATGTCCTGAGCTGAAAAAGCCTCTCCACACCCTTTGATCGCCGAAAATAGAATAATACCCAATGGTGTGAACAACTAGAACCACTTTTATATGTCACTAACTTATGAAGCTGCCTGCCTCATAGGGAAGACACATTAATTTTAAGAATTTTTGGGCTTAAATCAACAATAAGATTTTAACGGGTCTGACTTAAGCATGTTATAAGCCTACGTAATAAATATTTTGTAATTATTTTCTGAATTCAAAATCGAGTTTTCAAAGTTAATCTTTTATCAAGTCGAATCTTTTCAAAATAAAGTATTTTGAGATTTAAACTTAACTTGACAGTTTATTATAAAACGAGAAACCCTTAAAGATCAAAAGAAGGATCGGTAAAAGAAATTCGTTTTTTGAAAGCTTCGACCCAAGTTTTAAGCCGGATTCTGATATTGAATAATTGAAACATTTTCGACAATATTTTTGCTAAATTTTTGACTGAGTTGTCTGTTCATCTTTTACATTAGCCTGCAACATTTCATTGACTCTTAAGCGAGAAGACACAGGATCATTTTTTGAGCCGAATTTTTTTGTGAGTTCATTAGTAACAGCAGCCTTCAAACTTTCAAGTATTCTGCATAATTAAAGAACGTCAAGATAATTTATATTATATTTATTTCTCTCATAAAAAGATGCTAAAAATATTTGCCGCATACAAAGGTAAACCTAAGCTCACCTGGTATAAAGGTTATCACCGATAACCCCAAAATCTTATCAAAATCAACCACAACGTAAGCCAGACCATGCAATTTAGCTGAAAAGTAATTAATAACAAGGGCAAAAATTTTCCATATATTAAGGGAGGGGGGTGAATGAAATGAAACGCAATTGACAACAACCATTATTGAGAGCATGAGTAACGATCATCAAGGGGAGCGCAGCCTAAGCCAACTGAGAGAGATATCAAGAGAAAGAGAGAAACAGAGAGCGAGACCACAAAACCGGCAAACAACGCAGACGACAAAGCTGAAGCTTTTTTTGATGTGAAGGTTTACAAGTTGGCCTCAGTGTGACAGTGAACGTCGTACTGTTGTGAGTGTTTCTGAGTTGTGGTTGTGTTATGGCCCCAGTTGAACAAAAATCAAAACTAACAAAACATCGCAAAAAGCCTAGGAAAATAGTGTGAAGGAAGAGGAACAGCAACAGTTGTCCACTATTAAATTTATCCAAACCACCTGAAATTGAGATCTCTCGTCATACATCAAAATGTTTGAAGTGGCCTGCCTGATGTTCATTTGCCCTTGGCTTATACTCGTCTTGCTCATGTTCGTCGCCATGTCTGTGCTCTAACAACAACAAATCAAAATGTAGATGAAAAAAAAAAAAATTGGGCACATTGCAACACTTTTTGGCAGTGTGCCCAACAAAATTGTTACTTTACCTAAATATATTCCTCAAATTTATTGTTTATTTTGTAAGTAACAACAACAACAACCACAAAAAGTGAAATGTGATTTTAAGAATGATGCAAACATTTGTACCTACTATTTTATGTATTAGATTTTAATTTATTTTTAATAAAAACAAGCAAAACCACAAAATCAACTAATTTGCATAAATTACTCAAGAGTCAACAGGTGGTGGGGGAGAGAGAAGGGAGGCGAATATAGATGGCATATTTGTCATATTTTCAGGGTGTGGGCGTATGCTTAAATACGTTGCGGCTCATTGACTTGAGTGCAGATAGAGAAGAAAAAGCTGAGGGGTGAGGTAAGTACCTAAGTATATGGAAAATTTGTTGACATATTCAATGAAGCGTATGGATATGAGTGCAAAATATATACACACCCTCTTTGTGAGGTGAATTTAAACACGTTAATAGCTTACTTAAAGCAGTAAGCCTATAAAATGTCCATTAACTTGTTTACAATCGCTAAAGTTAATACAAAATTGTGACTAATTTCATTACCTGTAGGAAGTCAAACCATAAAACTTTACTCGAATTTTAAATACTTATTTGCATTTGAAGGTTAAGACATCAAAAATGTTGTTTAAAAAAACTGTAGCCCTTTAATTTTTTAATCTAAACTGAATTAGAAATGGAACCTCTTGAATAAATTAACCAAAACTAATAACAAATTGGTTTACATTTTGATAAAATTCTATAGATTATAACATGAAGGGTCCACCTAAGTCTGGAATTCTCCTTTCGTCTCCCTGATTATGAAAGTACCAAGCAGAACTGATAGATATCCAGAAAGCTGCCAATTACCTTAGCCAATGACTTGACAATGTTAGTTAAGCAACTCTCATAGATCTCATAGATCCTAAAATTAGGTCGCTTCGTATCTCCGTATCAGAAACCGCAACATTAAGGGAAACGAGTTAGCATAAAAACTGGCTAGACAAGGCACTAATAATGTCTATTCACAAGGAAAGAAATAGTATTGGGTTGTTAATGAGAGAGTGAACAAAAATGAGCTGTTCACTAAACTGAGCAAGTGAACGTGTTCTTCATTAATTTTCCATTTTTGTTCAGTCAGACTTGTTCAGATGTTCTTGTTTAGTTGTTCACTCGTTCTGTGAGTTCTGTTCTTTTTCTGTGAGTTGTTCACTTTCTCTTGTTCAGCCGTTCTTGTTCTGTGAGTTGCTCAGTGAAAGTTCTTCAGTGAGTTGTTCAGTGACTTGTTCGTTATAAGCAACATGCTGGCGTGGCAACCATTTTAGAGACGGCTAACAAATAGGCCTCATTCCGCAGTGTGACCAACAACGAAGGACTAAATTTAGTTTGAATGGAAAAAAAAACAAGTGAACATGTTCAGTGAAATTAACAATCTTTAGCCAACAATAGAAAGAAACCTCGCGTGGAAAAAATTCAAAATAAACTTGATCTGCCTGCAAGTATAAGAAGTTTTTGTCCCATACACGTCAAACCTCTATCTCATACCATCTCTGAGATCTGTTTGTTCATACGGACAAACAGACGGACCGACAGGGCTATACCGACTCGGCTGTTGATGCTGACCAAGAATATATATACTTTATGGGGTCGGAGATGCTTTCTTCTGGCTGTTACATGCTTTTGCACAAACTTATTATACTCTGTGTACCTCTGGTACAGATTATAAAAAGCGAGGCAGTAGCAGCAGTTGTCGCCTTGCCGCTGCTTTCGATCAGTAGCGCAAGTTGGAGCTGCTGCTTAAGGTCAGAAGCACAAGTCGGCGGCAGCAACAAGCTTTCGGATTTTGCAAGTCGGTAGCAGCGCCCCGCAGCGCGCCGTCGCAACAGAAGTTGATCGCCACTATCTTTGATTTGTTTTTCGCACACTCTCGCAAAAGCAGAAAACAGTCCCAAAAAATTTCTGATGTTAGGGCGCTGCCGCCGACTTGTACTTTTGTCCTAAAGCAGCAGCTCCGACTTACGCTTTTAATCGAAAGCAGCGGCAAGGCAATTGCAAATAATCACGTTTTTTTATTTCCCTTCGACAGCGACTTTGAATTTTGTCAGAAGCAGAGGCCTACCGCACACAGGCAGCTGAGCTGAAATTTAACGCTCAGAGCACATAGCGAGCTCGCACACAAACAGCTTAGCGGAGCGAAGAATTTCGAATGTAAAATTCGTAAGCTCTTCTAGCTCTGCTCCTGCTTTCTGTGTGCAGAGGGCCCAAAAGCAGACGAAATGAAACTAATTGCAGTTTTTATAATTACGTCGAGCGAAGGCATTGCGTGGACCATGAGAAATGATAGAGTGAATGCTCGAATTTTAAAGTTTGAGACCAAAAATTCAAATGTATATTGTAGTCAGCTATCCGAATTGAACAAAAAGATCAAAGAAAAGCATCCAGGATTAGCCAATCACAAGTAAACACTTTTCCACTACGACAAAAAGAGTAGGAGCTGAATTGGATATATAAAACTAATAGATAAAAATGTATCGGATGAACGATGGTCAAGTTATGAGCAGCGTACTGAGCATACACTTTCTTTGGTACAGAATTTATTATAGTCAAGCTTTACCGACTTTCTTACTTGTGGCCCAGAAGTTTGGAACGCATAGAAGAAATCATCTAAGACCACATAAAGTATATATATTCTGAATCAGCAAGGCAAGCTGAGTCGATTGAACTTTGTCCGCCCATCTGTTTGTTTCTACGCGATCTACTGCCTCAGTTTTGAAGCTATCAAGCTGAAATTTTGCACAGAGTCATCTTTTAGCTGCACACTGCACATATGTCGCAACCGCGCAAATCGAATGGTTACTTCTTGTATCTGAAATAGGAATTTTTTCTTTCAAGTGTATTAAAACTTCGGCATAGACGAAGTTAGCTTTGCTTTCTGGTTTTAAAATGTCTTCCAAAAAATTTAGTTCCACTATGTTTTCTTTTTTTTTTATTTGTAGGATTGTTAATTGGCTTCTAAAATGATAACGCAGAATTTCGAAACTCTATAAAAGTACTAGAGAGTATAGTAAACCATATCACCATATCTGCCACCGTTACACAATCAACTAAGACGCCCAAGCATAAGCAGGTGGCAAATATTTCTTTGCTTGTGTATTTATTTATCTTATCTACAACTAACTTCCACTTGTCAACTATCTGTATTCCTGATAAGCTCTTAATGATCATTAAAAGCTAATTAAAGCAATGCGAAAACAAGAAGAAAAATATTTGATTTTTCTACATTTTCTAAGAAATAAATGCTTAGTACAGGAAAATGCTTTAACATAAATTTCACTTGATTTTCCAAAATATATGAAAAATGTAAACTAACAAAAGTGAAAGTTGAGACAGATGAAAATAATAATTACTTGACACAAAATGAATTATGTAAATGCAATATTTAAATTTAAATCACGCACCAATTAGTTAAACACAGGCTGAAAGCAAATGAAGTTTAAAAACAAAACAAAGATTTATTTATATTTGATAAGCAAATTTTGTGGTTTCTGTGATTTTGCTACTCTCAATAATCAATATTTGCAAGTAAAAATATTGAGATTTGTTTTTTTTTTTTTGGGTTGCGTATGCTTTGCGCATTTTTGTGTGGTGTCATTGACATTAATTTTGGTAAACAATCACTGTGATGGGTTAACGGTACAAAAAAAGATTTAAAGATAACCCTAAGGTCAAGTTATGTTTGTCCGTATTTACACGATGAAGTTTTCTCCATGAAGTGTGGGTGGCAGGCAAAGCTCTTATGGAGAAACATGAAACAGAAAACACAAGAAAAGCAAAACTAAGTGTTCTGTTCAGAGAGTGAGGGAGTCTGTTTATCTTGTAACTGTCTTTTTGGTGAGCAGACAGCACAGAAAAGATTGGTTGAACATATTTTGCGAACTTTAGAACTAAGTAAGTAAAAAGCTTTTAAACTTTCAATAGTGGCATTCATTTCAATTAATATCTGGGGTCCTAACACTCTTCAAAAAGTAACCTAGTTAGCATTTACGCGCGATTACCTTATGTTTTGCTCATCCACCACTGTTTAAATATTATTGTGACTCTATGGGTGACAAAATATTGTTTACAATTGCTGACTAAGTTAAGTCAACACATTTTGATGTCTGTCTTGGTCTTCTCTTTGGTTTTTTTTTTTATAGCAGAACTCAACTTCCATTTAATTAAAATCCAACAATAATTTCTGGCACAAACACAAACGAAAGAAATTTGAGATATATCGCGTGCTGGGCAATTTTTGTAGTGAAGGAAGAGAATAGTAGGTGCATTGCACCTTTCAGCCTTTTAATGGGTCAGCCAGTCAGTGCCAGGACTCGAGACATTGTTGTTTTGCTACCATAAATTTTGAATGTTTACATTCGTGTTCTTGTTGTAATGGGCACTATGAACTCGCACAGTTCCGGTCGAATGCAAATTGGAGACTGCCAGTTCATTGCTCTAGTTTTGAATAGAACCCAAACAAACAAAAAAGTAAATAAACGGCGGCACACACGACAGACTTTTGCTTATAATTTGCGCACATAATTAAATGCAACTCGGGCTTGGGGCAAAAAGAGTGAGAGAAAGAAATTATGTGGCTGACTGATATCGAATTACAACTAATAATTTTTAGCGGTTATTGCATGAAGTTTGCTTTGAAGTAGTTTTGGATTTTTTTTTCGTTGCCTGGAGTTGACTTGTCCATGCAATTACAGACAAAAGGGGCGGCAAAACTTTTCCTTTTTTTGTTAGCGCTAGATTTACTGGGGTATTTAAGGCTTGTCATGGGGAATGACTGGAAGGCGAAGTGACCTGGTTGTATTTTTGAGATTTTTATTATCTCGGGGGGATTGGCTGTTCAAGAAACGATTTTTAGAAAAAAAAAATCCAACCATTTCTGTGTGGTTTTTATTGCTGACATATTTGAACCAATTTTTTCTTTAAAACTCCAAAGTTCAAAATGTTTTCTTAGTATTTTTAGATATAAGTGACAGGTTTAACAGGCCAAGCCGAGCTTTCTCCAATCTCTTGCTAGCTGTTTGAGAATATTGTTTATGGCTACCTATATCGCTGGCGCCAATAGCTGGTAAAGTTGACCGGTTTTTAAGGATTTTGTGAAAAAACTTTTTTATTAGTTTCCACAGTAGGCGCACACACTACCAACTGCATCACAATCAGCTACTAGTTTAGTCAGTGAATTCTGATTTTGTGATCTCTCTTATCTCTATTTATGTTGAAAACGCCGTTGGGATAGAACGAATTCTTCAATTGGATTTTTGATCGTAAGCGAAAGCATAAATTATTGTCCAAAAAGTTGTAAGCAAAGCTATTGCTGGACCATTTCACCACAAATTTGCATATATTTGTAAACCTAGGTGGGAACCTGTAAACCTAAGTGGGACATACTATTTGATGTAAAATAAAGATGGGTCCGTGGGGTTCGAACACATTATAAAGGAATAGTTCTGGATTTTATAGGTATTACACCACGGGTTTTTGTTTGAAGCAACTCTATTTGGTCTAGCTGATCCTTAAGATATTAAAAATTTTCTCAGAAAAAGCTATTTCATACCGCAAAACTTTTTAAAATGATTAAGCTTACCTATAGTGTCTTTTCCCCGAACTTTTGCTTCAATATTGGAAATATACTGATTTCTAAAGTGAAAATGTGAAAATAGTTGGATGTGCTGGATTCGTCCATAATGTTATCAGTTTAAAAGCTGTACTCAACTTCCAAAGAAGGAATGTTATCTTTTGACAGGTATCTTAAGAGGCCGGAGGACAATTGCCGGTGGTGTAGGGGATTACATGTTTCAAAATGGTTGGGTGCTACATAAATCCGGCATCGATAAGGACTTATCGTAGCAGTTTGAAATTTAGATATCCAAAATTTGTTCTTCTTGAGACTCGTCAGTTAACTGAACCAAACCGATTTTCTTTGAGGTTTTCGGTTCGGTTCAGCATTTCTGAAAGGAAGCCGGTTCGGATTATCAGCTGGAATTAGCGGTTCGGTTCCGGTTTGGTTCGGTTTAGAACCGGATTGCATCCCAGATATTTTTAGTAATCATAATTGTAACTTGGAATTACGATTATTCAATGATTATTTCAAATTGTGATTACTTTTCCAATTACTTGATTAATTGACATTTACTGTAAAGGGGGATTATTGAGTAATTGTGCTTGAAAAGTTGAATTATTTATGTAATTTTAGGTGAAAAATATGATTTCCTACCAATCTTACCCATGTAATTAAAAGTGAGTAAAATCTTTTCACTAAAAGGGGCTTTTTATTTGCTTTTGGGTATTTATTCCAAAACTTGGATGTATGAGCATTCGAACTAGTAAATAATTTGAGTTTACACCTAGAAATACATGAATAATCCCCCTTTACAGGTACAACTATTCAAGTAATTGATAAATAATTATATTTTGTAATTATCAATGAATTATCCCTAATAATCGTATTTCCAAGTTACAATTAAGATTACTTAAAAATTGTATTCAGGAATTGTTTTTTGAAAATTTGCAATGGTAATGGTAATTGTGCTCTGGTACCATTTATGCAAAGAATTCTAATGAGTTAAGTTTTCGCAACATTCTGTTTTGGTCACGTTCATACAACTTACCAAATTTGCCTCTATTTTAAAAACTAGATTTTAATTGATATTTACTTTAGCACAAATTTAAGTGGATAAAGGAAATGAAAATGCGTTTAATTCCTACTTTTTTCTTTCCTTCTCGATTCTAAGGTTTATGGCGGACATGCCCACATTTTGAGCCATTGTTGTTTGACAAATGATTTTTATACCCGTTACTCGTAGAGTAATAAAAAGGGTATACTAAAGTCGTGCAAATGTATGTAACATAAAGTATATATATTCTTGATCAGCATCAACAGCCGAGTCGATATAGCCATATCCGTCTGTCTGTATAAACACCTAGATCTCGGAGACTAGAAGAGTTAGAGCCACCAACTTTTGTATGTCAAAAAGATCGGATAAAAAATGACAGAGTTATAAAAGTTATAAAAAACGTTGCATACTTTTTGGCGCTAAATGCACTTTTTGCTAACATAATGTTGAAATGGTCAGATTAATGTTAATGCTCTGTTAATTTACATAGGGAAAGGTTATTTAACACTAATTGCCCTGAGTAACGGGTATATTGAAGTCGGGCAGGACCGACTTTAGCTTACGCTCTTGTTTCTGCAAGAGTTGAATCAAAGTTCCCCTTAACTTTGTTACTAATTAAATCTATCTTTAACTTCTACTCATGGCTTACAAAATTGTTGATTCGTTGAATTACAGCCTATGTTCCATATGATCTGTTCGAAATGATTCAGCTCAGATCAGCTAAAGAAAGTGAACAAAACACAATGATTTGTGACTGTCCAGCTCAACTGCTCGGTGTCTAATGATAGTTTATTTGAGTTTTGGTATGTTTGTATACATTTTGGTTTTAACCCCAAGCACAAAACTACAATATTGTGTCAATGGAATGCAGATTCGAGAGTAGAAAAGTTTTGCTGATAAGCTGATGTTTGATATTTGATATGGCTAAGCAACAAAGTTTTGAAAATTTAGTTGACCAGGGACATCTTATAAGCCGCCTCCTTGACATGAGAGATTGGAATGTAGAAATTAGTTGTGTATAATAAAATTTACTTAATAAAAATTGACTAATGAGCAGTTGCAAACTTCAAGTCGGTATTAAAAAGCTGATTGTGATTCAACTGAGGCGAAATTGATGTCCACCTTTTAAAGCTACGTAAATCCTCTCAAAGTGGACACAAATTTTTTATGTCAACGCATTTTCTGTCTTGCCTTTCTGTTCGAAGATCAATCTATTTGGAGTTTGATCTTATTAGAGGTTGACATTTACCGTAACTTTGTTGTTGGCAACGAATGCTTTCGGTTGCATCAGACAGCCATAAGCACCATGTATAAGATCATTTCTTAAGGTATCGATTAGATACCAGAAATTACTAATTAATTATTTTTATGAGTTTTTCTTCAGACTTTTTGTTCAAGGCGAGCGTTTAAGTCAAGGAGAGTCATACAAATTTTGCTATTTTAAAAATAAAAATAGATTTTGCTTTTGGCAGTAGCTTGAGTAAATTTTCGCCACATATAGGTACTTTTTTTCTTAGATTTTTGGTTTTTCCAGAATTAAGTACGCTCTTTAGATCTTATTTACTAACTCCACTTAAAGAGTATCTCATATTCGTACCCCTTCAATGTAAGCTAAGGAAAACTTTGAATGATTTTGCACCATAATTTTTTTTTGGTATTTTCATTTCTTTCACATTTCACAAGCATAAATTACGCCTGGCTTGAGTTGTGAGTTGAAGAGTTTCATAAGAATTTGCACAGATTATGCAAAAAATGTGCAGCAAAAATGCAGCAAAAAAAATTTCCTCTTTCTCTCTCTCTTTCTCTGTTAGTATTTGCCTTAGACAACTACTTTGGTGACGCCAAAGTGTCTGGCCCATCATTAGCGTCGTTGTAGTAGTCTTCGTCTTCTGCTTGAAATCCAAAACCAAAATAATTTTAAGCGTTGTGTTTTCTGGCTTTTGTTTGTGGAAACTAATGAAGCGCACCATGTGCCAACAGCAGAAAAAAAATTTTTTTGCTGTGGTTTATTTTTACACTTTTGAGGTGGGGTTGCTTGGGGTTTAGACGCCTTCACCACCATCAACCAGCTCATTAGCTTGGCCAAATAAACGCATTGTGTTTTTGTGTTGCCTTTAACCAACCTAGAGTGCGCGCATGTGACTTTGTTTGTGTCTGGTCGGCGCTTTTATTTAACATTTGCCACGTGGCTGCTGGGCTGAAAAAATAATCATAATTTGCGCCTAACAAGGCAGCTGAGAAACTTGCATTAGTTTTTAAAAAGAAAGAAAAGCAGGGGCAGAAATTTAGAAAAAATTTAATTTTTTAAACTGGGCAACTGCTTTGATCCAAATCAAACCAAATTGAACAAGTTTCTTTTAATTGCGCGTTTCATTTGTTTGCATTTATGCAACAATTTTTAATTATTCTTGGAAAAATTGTGTAGAAACTACAGCAATTAATCAGACTAATCGACACGGAAAATCGCTAAAGCCGCACATATAATATGTACGTACGTATATACATATGTACATATGCATGAGCAATCGCTCTCACGTAAAAGTGAAATTTGACACGCCTCTTGAAACGCCCGAAACACTGACAGACCAGTTAAGTGTGAATAATGCGAGGGGATGTCTTCAAGTTGAGAAATATGGAAGTTTTCTGGATTTTTCTTAAACAGAAGTAAATTCAATTATTTTTGAAATTATTTCAAGATTTTTTTCACTATCTCAGAGCCATAGGTTGCAAAATATGGTTAACCAATTTTTTTGTGCTGTCTGCTCACCAAAATGACAGGTACAAACTAAGCAGACTCGTTCACTCTCTGAACAGAAAAACTTATATTTCCTTCTCTAGTGCATTCTGTTTCACGTTTCTCGATGAGAGAAACACACGAAGCAGTGTTACAATGACAGGATGAAGGGTATAATTTGTCTCGGCTCTCAGCGGGTAAACGGTAGTATGTCTGGTTAAGTAAAAAATTCAAGTACGATTTTTCAATGTTAAATACCTTATTTTAAACCGTTTTGGTATATATTGATACATTTCGAACTAATTGAAGATGCTGTATATAAGAGTTGTCTTAAAACAAGAAATGGCATACACAGAATAATCTTGGTTAAGGGCCGATTTCACATCTTCTAGCTAGCTGCTATGTGTCAGATAAACTCAAAATTTACTCTGTTATATGCTAGTTTATGTGACAAATAGTGCTATGTAAAAGATGTGAAATCGGTCCTTATAGTCTCTGCACACTGAGTACATTTTGAGGAACGCATGGAATTTGATGATGATGTGAAATGGAAATTTTCACTGGTAACCATCTAACATCTTACATCTGTCAGTTGATGCTCTTAAAAATGTATTGAATATAAAATAATTTAAAATTTATTTAATGTTTGATCAACAATAGCTGCTTTGAGAAACATAAGGGGCTTATTGGGTCTTCCTCTTAAAGTAAGACTCTTCGGGTGTTTAGGGACAACTTTCGCCAACTCTACAGTGCGTGTCTCTCCTAGTTAACTTAATAAATTTACAATCACTTCTTGCTTATCAAATCTTATGTGATTTGGTTTGTGGGCTTTGGTATTACCGATGCAGACGCTGCTCGAAAATCGAATCAAAGACAATTGGGTCTTTTGTGAAGAAGGTGGGAAGATCTGCATCATGTTTTTTTCGCATGTCATCAACAAGTTTCTCAAGCCAGCTTCCATGCAAGGCGAATTCAAGTAATATTAAAAACAAAACAAAATTTTTAAGTGCATTACAAGTTTCTCTTACATTACTTTAATTTAAGAGGAACGTGTGGGAAAGACACATTTTGTTTCAAGATGTTAGATGTTAGTCTTAAGAACTCAAAAGTCACTTTTAACTGTTGAAACAAAATAAGGTAACATAAAATTAATACAAAGTACTATTCAAAAAACGGGATTTCTGTATTGAATAAAATATAAATATATCCATCAAAGTCTTAAAAGAAATTAACCATTACTCCATAAGCAAAAGGAAAGAAACAGCTGGGAATTTAAAGCAGTGTTCCCTAAAAAGAGAGAACGGAAAATGTGTGTGTTTCTCTCTCTGATACTTAGTAATGCCAAAAGTGTTCGGACCCCAAGAGCTATGGCTGGAAAGCACTCTTTTAAAGAATTTACAGCCATGCTCCCAATTTCGCATTTGCGATTTGAAACCGGTTTTTCGACCAAAATTGCTCTCCAAATTGCAAAACTCTTGCGATTTCAAAAATGGGATCATGGCTGATAAAGTAATCAAACTTTTGTTTTGTCATTTTAAGACTATTTGGGCTTACTGTCAGTACGAATAATTCTTGATATTATCGTTCGTTTTTGCATTTAAGAACGTTTCGTGCTTAATTTAAGTACGCCTAAGCACAATACTTATTTGAAATTCGAAGTACAATGGGGTATAAATTCCATAAAAACCGTAAATGAACAATTTAACATTGTGGGAACTTATTCTTTCGTTAAAACACTTCCAGATATCAGATTTTTGCAATTTTTAAAATTATGTTCCCCACCTCGTTGTCACTTTACGTATCACCATCCAAAGGGGGATCTACATTACTATAAAAAAAATTTCACTTTTGAGCGCGCGTGTCGCTAGTTTGTAGAATTTCCATTTACTCCCACCGTCCCCTTTTTTCCCTACTCACCCTACTCTCCCTTAGGCAGTGACAGCTTTAAGTGGCAGCCATTTAAATGTAATTTGCCGCACATTGCAATGCAATGCAAAAATTAAAAAAAAATACGTCAATATCTAAGCTTTTCTATTGCCTCTCGCCCATTAACAATTCCCCGAACACGAACCTAGCTGAGGCGACGGGCCAGACATTGTGGCGTCGTTGTCGTTTTCCTTCTCTCTGCCACCTACACTACTACTATACTACCTCGTCGTTAAAGCTAATGTAATCACATCGATTAAGTTAAGTTAGTTAAGTTCTTGGTCTGCAAAGTCCAACCACCATTTCCTGTTGTTAGGTATGGTTATTATAGTTCATGAACTGTCTGCAAACTGAAACTAGTCATCTTGTTAATTATCACTTACTTATACATATTAAGAGTACAAACGGAAGACCACTCAGGTGACTTTGATTGATGTCCAGTTTGAAATTTTAGACTTTTTTGGCCTTTCCTTTTCATGACATGACACATTTATTAATTTGCTTAAATTTTTTTTATGGGCAAAGCGCGCGTGCGAAAAGTTATTGCAGTGACTATACTTTAATTTGTCATGGTGATTAAAATGAAATTTTTATTGAAATTTAATGAGCGACTTGCAAAAAAAAAATATATATATATATAAAAACGAAATCTTGAATTAAATTAAATGGTGAATAATGACTGGAAAAGTTTTTACAATGTTGATGGCTGATCCCTGATTAGAGGAACTTGATTACTTATTACTTTCGCTTTACTTGTATCAACTTGGTCCTGTTTAATTCTAACGATGTTAAAAATAAAAGCCAGGGTTACCACTTTTACGCCTTTGTATAGTGTGGTAAGATTTTATTTATTTCGGACTAGTTCCGAGGAACTCTTTCCTGGACTGAATGATGAAAACTACTTTACGGTATAGTTCTGAGGATATACTTGAGAGGTATAGTTCCTAGAAGGTTTTTTCCTGTTTTGAAATCGCTCACTTACGGAGACAGGAAATATTTCGCTCTGACTAATTTTGGGAAACAGTTTTATAGAAAATACTTCCTAGAAGAAATATCTGTTCTGGCGAAATATAATTTTTGGAGAATATTTGCCAAAACCAAGGCTTCAAACCATTCAATAACCATAACAAACGTTCGAACCCGTCGCAATAAGTTTCGGTTCGCAAACTGGTTCTTTAACCTATCTTACCAAAGGTTTTTGATCAATCCTTCGTTCAAAGCTTCTTATTATTCTCATTATTCCCCAAATTTTTAAGACGTTTATAAAATCAGTACAGCAAAAAACAGCATTTGACGAATATTCGCCAAATATTCGCAAACGAAAAAACAGCTTTTGACGAACATTTGCTAAATATTCGCAACCGAACGAAAGAAAGCGATTACAGCGCCAAAACCAATACACATAAACTGGATAAGAGAGCGTTTTTGGGGCCGGGGCGATTTTGGTGGAGAGGGAGGTGGGAAATTTCTGCTGGCTTACAGAATAAACCAAAAGAAAAAAGCCGGTCAAGCCCGACTAAAACATATTGTGCACCTGTGAAGTGATGCCCTTCACGTTGCGACCGGTGCTGCCCATAATTGTTTGTTTTTCTTATAACTCGACAACCGTTCATCCAATAATCCTGATTACTAAATATGTCCAGAAGGAACGAACCTTCTATCAATAAAACTGTGGGAGATATAACGTTTTTTTCAATTTGCAGGGCGGGAGGGAGCGTGGCAAAATAGAAAATGAACTTGATCTGCCTGCAAGTATAAGAAGCATATGTCTGCAGCACTCAGACTTCCAAAAAAATCTTTAATTTGACGACACTGCGTTATGTTTGTTGGGATCCGTTCCTTGGGTACAAAATGGATACTGGCAAAAAGGCGAAATTGGTTGCACATCCACCGACATTGAGATTTGACAGTTTGTAATTGGTCAGGTGTGTAACTTGGTGCTCTTTGCTTACGTCTGGCAACAATATTATTTATTCTTTTTCAGCCCTTAACTGATGCTGCAACTAAATTTTTTGGCTGCATCTCGTTGACTTATGGTGTCTTTGTTGGAAAAAATGTGGGTTAGCTTTCTGACAGCTTAGTCGATCATAATGTTCGGATACACCAATTCCAACTTCTCTTTTTATTATTTTGCGCTGCAAAATTCTTTAAATAGTGCGTTTGGACTTGCCCTCTTGGGTAAAATGGTTTGTAGAATTTTACAACGCAATCACGAAGACGTTCTTGCTCGGACGGCATGATGTTGACAGGAGAACAAAGAGAAAGAAATGTCATCCCGAAAGCTTTTATGTAAAGCTCAGCTAAGAGCGCGCTCTCTCAAAGTTTGTGCAGATTTTTAGTTGTCACCCGTTATAATGATGAAGGCTATACTGTTGGCGTCGTAGCAAGGCGGGTTATGGTTTAATTATTCAATAAATGTTCGCAATAAAAAAAATCTCAAATTATTAGCTTAATATTCGCCAAATTCTATGGAAACGAACGTTTATGACACGTTAAGCGAACTGTCGATGACAAAAGAGTTGCGCCCATAAACTAATCTTTAGACTTTTGGATTTCCGCTAGGGTTTGGATATGTTTGCAACAGTTACCTCAGATAAACTTAATTTTTAGAACCATATCTTTTTTTAAACAGAGGCGATACGGTTCGGATGGTCTTAGATTTTAAAGGTTCCGATTTTGGTCCGGTTAAAAGAAAACATAAAATCTCGAACCGGGTTCTAGACCACTTTGTAGCCTTGGCCGAAACTAATTTGAAGTATTAGTAATATCATAATGCCCAAATAGGATTTAATCTAAAGGACTATCGCATGGCGATGCTGTACTAAGAGGAGATGGGCATTCAAGTTCAATTTGAACAAAATTAGAATCCGTTTTGACCAAACTATGAAATCTCAATCTACATTTAATACTATAGCGAACCAACAATACCACAAATCAGTCAACCAAAATAAATGGTTGGCAAAAAAAAAAAAAGAATAGTGGCCATTTACTACTGTAGTTGTCCTTTCTTTGTGCATACTTTCTTAGACATAAGGATTTCGAATGTTTCAATTCAAAATAACGATTTACACAACTTTTACACTAGGACTGTGTTATGCGTTAATAGCCAACATTTGTCTTCCTTTGTAGGGGAAAAATCTAACTGTTAGCTATTAACGCATAACGACTCCTAGTGTAAATAGCATATAAACTTTCTCTTTAACACTTAAAATGTTCTCTTTTTTAATTACATCTATTAAAAACTAGAAAAATGTCTTAGTTTTCTTTCAATTTTTTTGGGCTACTCATAACTTACCCCATTCTAAATAATACAAAGGTGTTGGACTCAAATGGTTGGATTTACATACCTGAAATTAGAAAAATTGTTTATTATTTTAAAAATTCAATACCCTTAATGTACGAATATGAATCCCTTTGTACATAACAAAACTTATATTATTCTTAAACTAAACATTCATATATACACACATGTCAAGTACAAATTCAAGTCAAATTTTAAGCAAAAAAATGTCAAAATAATGTCAATTAAATTGATAGGCAATAATTTGAAATGACAAGACATAAGAAGAACAAATTCTTTTTCAAAAACCACAAACAGCTGCAATCTGGTTAAAAGTGGTTGTGGGCGAAGTGGACAAAGAATAAGTGTAGCGAATTTTTCAAGTTTTTTTTTAAAGAGTGTCTGAGACCAGGTGATGGTACAAACAAATGAGAAAAGATATCTTCAGGCCAGACACACTTTAAGATGGAGACCTTTAAGTTCTCAAGATAATTGTTTTGATGTTGTTTTCTTTCTTTTTGGCATGAATATTATTTTTGGCATGTTTTGCGGCTTTTTATTTGTATTATTATTTTGGTGTCTGTTTTGTTTTGTGTTCGCTTTGTGTTTGGCTGCAAGCATTGTGTGTTTGTGTTTTTATTTTTTTGCCAAAAATAAATGCTGACATCATCCCAAACCATTCAACCAACGTCGAGTCGACAATGTATTGAGCTCACTTTTTATTTATGAGGGACCTCTCTCTCTCTCTATTGTCTCTTCTTTTCTCTCTCTCTCTTTTGAGTGAGATAAACATAATTGAAATTCTAATTGGTTTTTTTTGGTACCAGCTTCCCCAAACATTGTTTCTTAAGGGGAAAGCAAAGCTGATGCCTTGTTCTTTTGAAAATTCTTAACCTTGAACTTGAGCATTGCACTCAGCTTGAGTGAGTTTTTTGAGATAAGAGAAACTTCGGGACGAGAAGTTATCGGTAGTGGGGGGGATTGGGCAAGCCTCCATTTAAGCAAATATTTGCATTGCATTTCGGTGGTACACAAAGTCAAGTTTTGGGTGGGACTGTACTTTTTTATTGGGAGGATGCAACTGCAGTTAAAGAAGTTCAAGTTTGAAACAATATGATAGCAGATAATTGCAATAGTTAAAAATCTATTCAACTATTAAAAAGAACCAACTTTCTTAGTTATTGTGTTAAAATTTGAAGAGTTTTTGATAATGCTTTGAAGTACTTGTTAAAGCGTAAGAAAACTTGTTCAAAGGGTTACTAAACCTTAAGTATTGCCTCTTTTGACACTTCAAACAATTCTGTTAAATATTGAAAAAAGAACTCTGTTCTGGATCTCCGTTCTAGTTATAATCAGTCCTATATTTTAATAAACACTGATCCATAACTTCAAATTAGTCTCACCGATTAAGGGTTTTACTCATCTTATATTTTGCGTACTGTCAATAGATTTGCTCAGTTATAAATTAATTTTGGGTGGTGAGGAAAATATTTGAAGAAAAGTTAGCAAACTAGCAAGTTGTGACTCACTGTACCAGCTCGCAGAATATAAAATGTTTGACGATTCAGGGTGGATTTGAAATGTAACGGAACGCATTGGCTCCTTAGTTCGATATCGATTAATAATCAATAACTATCGAAGACCACCATACAAAATGCTCACATTGACGTGATCCGAAATCGAGCAAACGATATAGAAAGCCGAAACAAGAGCTAAAAGCGCAAAGGTAAGCCAGCAGAAGTAATTTGGATACATAGGTAGAGACAAATCCACAGAACAACAAGATTAGTAACGTCCATAAAACTGAATGACGGAAATTAAAAGACATTTCAATGTGGATTTTTGATTTAACATTAGTGTTGCTGACTGTCTGAAGGGTTTGTTTGGCAGACCTCTCACACGCATACTAATGTAATGTTGAAAGTTTTTATTGCCTTGCCATTCGAACTAACAATGTTTTGGTCAATATCTTCTTAAAAAAAAATTGCTGTTGCATATAACGCCAACACTGGGGGACTGGGATCCAAGTTTTCCATTAAAAGGTTCTTATCAAATGTCTTGTACATTTTCAAGTCGATAAAAACAACATTTTTTGATCCAGAGGCCTCATAGCACCCCATACAATAACATTTCCTACGCTATGCTTCACTGTTATAAGAACATTATGTTATTGCAGCTCTTTGTTAGGCTTTCGCGAAGATTTTTGTGATCCGTCTTGGTTAAGCATTGATTCGACAATAAAGTTAATGTTTTTCCATATTGATTCCGGCTGATTTATATGAAGTTTGGTAAACTCTAACCTCTTTTTCTTATAAACGTTTGAAATGAATGGTTTACGGCGAGGCACTCGTCCATGATATCCAGCTCTTTACAGCGTATTCCGTCCGATTTGTGGATGAAAGTTATCTTTAAAGGACTCCTGCATTTGAGTGGATAATTTTACAGCCGAAATTTTTGAGTATTGACCAACTATATCCCGCTCCTGATGCTCTGAAAATGTTTCAAAAGCAATTAAAAACGCCTCCGCAATCATCAGACATGATCCCTTATAACAAATTTGGCATCTGCTGGAAGTAAAAAGTTCGGAAACATCATATAATATCCAAGGATTAACTGAAACAAGCTCTACTGTCAGAATGGGCAAATATAACATCAGACGAGACTGCCAACTTGGTAGATAGTATGCGTAGCCGCTTGGAAGGCGTAATTAAGGTCTAAGGAGGCTTTTCACAAACATTAAAAGATCCAAAATCCGGCATAAAGCATTGAATATGATATTTGTGCCAATACTTTTCTATGTAAAAAAAAGTTTTTTTTTTTTTTTTTTTTTTTCTTTGCCAACAAAAAAAAAAAATAAATAAATTTTTTTTTTTGTAAAATAAAGTCAAATGTTGAATAAAATAAGGTGCATCTTTATATTTTCTTTAAGTTCAATACAAGCAAATATATTTTGCATAAAACTTTGAAAATGAAGCTGTGACAATACTTTATTGATTCACTGTAGGAAGAGACAAATCCACTTAACAACAAGATTAGTAACGAAAAGAAAAGGAAATTAAGAGACATTCCAATGTGGATTTTTGATTTAACATTAGTGTTCTGTCTGTCTGACAATTTTGTTCGCAGACCTCTCACACGCACACTAATGTAATGTTGAAATTTCCCCTTGCCATTCACTTGTATGGTCGTTACTCATCTTTGTGAGTTCTATAGTCTTTGATAGAGTGTAATACTGGTAGTATCTGGTCATATAGCCAAGCCTCCACCGAGTTGGAATACTCTACGAAGCTGTCGGGCCCCGCGAGTTCTTGAGTCTTTCCGAGTACCAATTCTAACCACATTTGGAGTTCAAGGCACAAATCCAAAACATATAGTCATATATAAATATATGTACCGAATAATGCTTCTCATTATACTTCTTCTTCAAGCTCACCAAAAGCTCCTTAGCCTAAGCACACTATGTCTAGTGGATCAGTTTTGTTTAGTTTAAGTTAATAAAGGGTAAGACTCTCTTTAACCTTCTCCTTTGACGTACACCTTGGATTCTTCGTCTTCTTACCAAGTTTTTAGCCAGTGGTGAGATAGCTTGTCAAGGTAAATGGCGTCCTGCTTGTTGATAACATCTCCAACCATGGGAACTCCAAGGTCTTTTTCAATATCCCTGGTTCTCAGGATTTTCGCCTGGACCACTCTAATCTTTCTCAGGTGAGACTTCGCCGCGATTCCATAAATTTGTAGGCCATATCTCCATACCGGAGCCAGAATAGCTTTGTAGATTATGACTTTGTTCCTGAGTGACAGCTTGTTGTTGGAGTTCAGGACGCCGTGCTTTGGCAGCCACTGCCTGTGCTGTTGTATGCATTTGTTGCGGGCAAGTATAGCCGTGTCGTCAGCAAATGTTGCGATTAGAAGATCTTCGGGGCTTTCAAGCGGAATGCTACAGGCTCTGGGCATATCGTGAGTTAATAGAGAGTTTAGCGTAGGACCCAATACGCTGCCCTGCGGTACACCAACCCGAATGGTTCTTGTTTGCGATGTCGCTCCGTCCTGTGCAACCTCAAAAGCTCTGTCCTTCAGGAAGCTCTTGATTAGCAGGTACAGTTGGGGCGGAAGAAGTTTCTTGACCTTAGAGAGCAGACCTTCGTGCCACACTCTATCGAAGGCCTGCTGGATGTCAAGGTAAGCTGCCACTACGTACTCTTTCCCGTCATACCCTTCGAGGATGTATTTGACCACTCGATGTAATTGTTCGGGAGTTCCATGGCTCAGTCGGAAGCCAAATTGGTAATCGGGTATGGCTTTTCGAATAGATCGAATATCAAGCATTCTTCGAAGGATATAGCGCTCGAAGATCTTTCCAAGGGTGGATAGTAGGCTAATCGGCCGGTAGGAATCAAGGCAGGAGGGTGGTTTTCCATTCTTGTGAAAGAGAACAATTCTGGCTTTCTTCCAGGGTGATGGAAAATGGCTTAGTCTCAGAGCCGCGTTTAAGATGAGCACCAAGAACAATATGGCTTTGTCTGGCAGGAGCTTCATTGTTCTGTTGTCTATGCCTGGGGTCTTACGTACCACCAGATTCTTGATTTCCCCTTTCACCTCTGGGAAGGTGATTGGCGGAATTGGGAGATCCATTTGGAGGCCGCTATCGAGGGCATCTGAGACTAGTTGGTTCCGGCGGATCGAGGAGGTTGCTTACTCTTACATCCTGGCAAGGGCCTCTACGAACACAGGCAACTACCTTAAAGCACCTCTACCAACACAGGATGCTACTTAACTGAGGCTAACTCAGACTCCTATGGAAGTGCGCCGCTACGAATGCGGCTCATACCTAACTCTAAAACGAGCCCATCTTTGCGACGCTTAAAGCGGGGATCATTTTAGTGACACTATTTTCCATACATGGTGTAAACAAATTTCCATACTAATTATAATCTGATCAAAAAAATTACAAAAAAATAAATATTCAAAAAAGTTACTCAACTTTTGAACCCCTTCGTTACTTTTGGGCCACCATGTAAAACGAATTTTAAGCAATGCGATTGACTTTAGAATTCCTTAAGTGAATCAAGAAATTTGGAGGAATCGAGCTTTTAAAGTAGGGTTTGTCAAGAAAAGCAAGTCCAAAAAGTGAAAGTGTATTGGTGCGCAAAAAAAGCGTCGTAAACTAGCTCTGACCTACCCACATCGACCGCTGGCCAGCGAATGAAAGCAATCAGAGCTCTTTTTGCTCTTTTGGGCCATGCGCTTGACTTGAGTCTGTGCGAAATGCGAAGTTTGTTCGGCCCCTGGGGGCCGGGAGTGACCATCGCTGTTTTAAAGAATGTTTTCTCTAAATAAATTTGTTAAAGTAGGTGAATTTCGGATATATAAATTCATTTTTTGACATCCCGAAGATTTGTAAATATTTTGCATGTTGATTTCCGCTATCAAATTAACACTCTTAACCCACCGGCACAAATATAGTCAGATAAAAGAAATCATTATCTCGAAACAGTCTGCCGTGCGTTGCACTACGTTATTTGATGTCTCAAATCGAAAACCCAAATAGCCTCCTTAAGACTTGTGCTTATATATCTGTAAACGGTTGAACCTATTAACATTATAAGCCAACTAATCATTAGATTGCATAATTCATGTAATGAACTCTAGAAAATCTCAACAGTTTAAATGATCTTTTATTAATCATCAAGGGAATTTCTTTAATGTCAAATATAATTGTTTGACTTTAAGTGATTCACTTCTGAATCACTGTAACTAAATAGTTTTGCATCGCATCTCATTCTCATCTTAAACCAATTTCAATTTTCCGCCGCATAAAACACACATAAAACCATAAAAATTCCAAACATATTTTAATTTGTAAGGAATCCAGCAAATGAATGAAGTCAACCAGCCTAACCATAAACTAGGGAATTGTCACATTGCGTATATTTTCGTGGGGCGTTTGGGGAGAGCATAAACAAAGCCTCGCCTTGTGTTTGGGTGAGGAGTGGAGACCCTTTTAGATGCGCAATTTGAAGAACGCCAAAAAACTGCGCGTCAGAAATGGCTTTTTTTTTTTACTTTTATTGCTTACGAGTGGGCATTATCGCCACATCATCCAACAGGAGTTATACAATCGCAAAAGAAATGGCAAAAAGAAGCCAACACACACATTACATGCGAATTCAAGTTTAGAAATGACATCATCCAAGACGAGACGCTTTGTCAGTTTGCCTTTTTGCCTGTCTGCCTGCCCTGGCCCTGAAATGGGTTTTAAATGCGCACAAAAAAAAAAAAAAACCGAAAATAAAAATGAAATGCGTAAAATTTGATTGAATAGTTTTTTTTTTTTTTTTTTTTTTACTTTTTTGGGTTATATAATTAAAAGGAAGGAAGCCTGGCCAAAAGGCTTGCCTGTGTTATAAATGGTTTTGACCACGAATAAAATGCATTTGTATCTCAAGAATGAAGAATGATTCATCATCCTGGGAAGTTGATGATAACTTTCAGTGTAATCATTTGGTTATGTGCCCAAAAGGAAGTTAAGTGATTGTGGATGTGAGTTCTCATTTTGACATTAAATGTTGGAAGAAGATTAAACTTAATTCTAAGATAATTGGAAATGCCATGCTGTACCATTTTAAGCCACACTTAGAATGAACTGAATTTGTTGTTATAAAATACATGCCGAATATAGTTTTTAGTGCTTATAAGTTACAAGAATGCTGTGTTTTTAGTTCATATTATGTACAGTCTGTGAATCTCTGATTCGGGAAGACTTGAAAGTAGAAAAGTCCAATTTGTAGCTCATGCGGTGGAACATATATAGTTCAAACAATTTAAAAGGAGCAGTTAATGGTTTAATTTTAAAGCTAAAACAGTTTTTAAAGAAGCCCACTAACAACAGCTCAAGTATAAAAAATTTTAAATTAACAAGCTAAACAGATTTTCTATTGTCATTTTAATAAAATCGAATCGAAACCTATTTTGGAACAGAACAGCAATATTACAAAACTTTTGCGAAAGTGAATTGCAAGCAATCGCTCGTTTTAGTTTCCACTTTCGCAAATTTTGGGCGGAAGCTGCTTAACTAGTGAGTTTCATTCGCAAAACTAACAAGAATGTTAGCATTATCTCTGCTCTCAACTGGAAAGAGGCATGGTATATAATGTACGATTCCCACAATCCTGATTTGGGTAACCTACACTAAGAAACAAGTTGAACTAAATAACTTGAGTACGAACGTTCTTGAAAAAATCTATTCTTTCTTGAATTTTCAAGAATTTAGGTTTTAAAATCGACCCTAATTCGTTCTTAATTTGGGTTTTATAGGAAAAGGGAGTGAGGAAAAGTAACTGAGCGGATAGAAGGCTGTGTGGGAAAACCACTGACAAGAAATCGGTTATTGAGAGCAGAACTCTGCCGATGTCAAATGTCATCGAGCGGTCGTCAATTCATTTATTGATCATCTTGAGTGTGAAACACTTCCGTCGACAGGCTAAAATTGATTATCAGCCTTGTTGTCAGTTCCTCTTCCGCAAAAGATTTGTGATTAAGAGACAAAATCTATTCCAAAGCGGGCTTTAAATCACAAAAGTGGATTGAGAACAAGACTGATAACATTATTGTTATACCAGTTACTCTTAAGAGTAAAAAGGGTATACTAAAGTCGTGCAAAATGTCTGTTTGTCCATTCTAGAACCTAAAACGGTCCTAGAACCTAAAACGGTCCTAGAACCTAGAACGGTCCCAGAACCGTACTAGACTAGAAAAGCTAGAGCAACCAACTTTTGTATGTAGACTCCAATTGTCTGTAAAACTCACAATTTTGAAGATAGCGATCTTAAAAAATTCACATTTATATTCACAATATCTATAATTATAGATTATAATCGCTCAAAAAAGATCGGATAATAAATAGCGAAGTTATAAGAAAATCGACTTCAGTCATACATTTGAGGCTTACAGAAAAATATAGCATTTCCTTCGGCGCTGTCTGCAACACATATTTTGTTAGCAAGCATGCGCTTTGTGCTTACATAATTTTAATATGCTAACATTTATGTTAATGCTCTGTTAATTAACATATGGGATGGCTACTAAACACTTTTTTCCCTGAGTAATGGGTATATCGAAGTCTGTGACTTTAACTTACGCTCTCGTTTGGTATTCGCCCATGGATGTATATTATCGGTTAATATTTTTACATATTCTTCAATAATAGTCCACTTTGAAATCAGAAAATTTCCAGGAATTAAAATTCAGAATAAAATTAAGAACTTTTGGATGAATCTATGTATTTCGTGGCAAAATCTGCAAATTGACTTCAACGAAGCCACCTTTCAGACGCGAGAAACTCGCGAGACGTGCAGATGCCGTAATTTGTATTTCTTGCTCTAAATCAGAGGCCGGCAAGAAATACATTCACATTTTTGCATTGGTGTGTGTGAGAGCAGCGCAAAAATTTCTCTCTTTTCCAGTAGCAGCTTTAACAGTTTATATCGTGTGTGTGAAAGCAGCGCTGCTTTGAGATTTTTCGTATGCACGCCAGATAGCAAGCTGCCGGCCCCTGCTCTAAATGTAATTTAAATTTGGTGCTTTTACTGGCGTGGAATCTGTGTGCTTCTAACCATTTCGAAGCTTATAGCCAAAAATATTTCTGGATCGCCAGAGTGAGACCATTATGGACACTTAAGGCCTTCGCCTGATTCAGAAAGAGCTCATCGTGCATAGGTACCACATAAATACTGTGCGCATCCTGATCAAGCAATGCACCAAGTACACATCAGACCTGCACATGGCCTTTGTGGACTTCCCTTAAGCCTTCGACATCGTAAGCAGGGAGTGCATATGGCAGGGGTTGCGAAGGAAAGAGATACCGTAAGAACTTATTCCCTTATCAGAGCTGGATGGGACATCGTAGGGAAGGCAATGGAATGTAACCCGTTGGACGGAGTCGGGCGGGCACCTGGCCTACCGAAAGAAACTGTGAATAGAACTATCGGTAAAGAAGCGGAAAGTATCGGGAAAAGTTGAGGAGAACTCAAAATTACACGGACATAATGTCTGTACAGTAACGTTTAAAGGGCCTCCCGGTTCCATCATCAACAGACATTTTAATGTCACACTCTAAGTCGTTTTCATGTTCTCTTTGTATTGACAGTCCATGGAATAACCATTTGGGGTCTAACAAGAGCGTAAAGTCGGTCCTGCCAGACTTTGATATACCCGTTATTCAGGGGAATTAATGTTGTTTAGCCTTGCCTTATGTTAGTTAACAGAACATTTACATTAATGAGCAGATTTCAACATTATGTAAGCAAACAGCGCATGCGGCGCTGTATGCAACATTTTTTATAACTTTGCCATTTATTATCCGATCTTTATGTAACTTTCAGAGATCGTAGATATTGGGCATATACCCTACACTGCAATATGCAATATGAGATTAAAATCTTCAAAATTGTTGGAGTTATTCAAATTATTGAATCATTATTTTAGCCTTTTGAGCATGTACCCAATCATTTGATCGTATTATGTGATATTATGGCATATTATACCAAATCCCTCAGTTATTCAATCAAGTGAAATTTATTGACCTTATTGGGGAGCTTAGTCTATCGAAAGAATCGGCTGAGCTACTTGCCCCCAGACTTAAGGAAAAAAATTAGCTTAATGAAAGCTATAAAATGACTTATACGGGGATGACCTGGAAATCTCTAGAAATTTGGGCTTCGGTTGGTTTGCAAATCGCTCGAAAAATCCGTCGGTGTCCCAGAACTTCGAGAGATTTAATTTGCTTATTAGAAAGTCTAGTTAGAAGGTGTATGTATTAGATTATGGTCCAACTACAAGAGCTGGGCTGCGTCGCTCGCAAATAGTTGATAACAGTTTTTGTTCATAGCTATTTTGATGGTTTCAGACTTGCCAACCCTGATTGTGCCTATGCTAAGTACGCTCAGTTTGCGAAATCGGTTTGGTTGGATTCTTCAAATCTAACAAAATACGAGAGTTTTAGAAAACTAGAGTTCAAGTGATTGACAATTGTTGAATGTGCTCTTTTACTCAAGTTCGTCTTCTTGGTACAGAGTATAAAAAACCTAGTTCTCCCTTTACAGTTGCCGGTCTTTCTGAAGTTGAAGTTGTACCAGAACTTGAAAATGGCCCTAATCTGAACCCATTAATTGTCAAAGGATCCGGATTTTCACTGATTAAGTTTGATCAGAATCCAGGCAAAATATTTTCAATGATTTTTACTAAATCCGATGCACATTTTGATTTCGGTCAAGACATTTACATTTAACGATAGCTTTGAAATGGTAAGGAAACCGGGTAACCGTTTCCCATAATATAGCATCAACCGAAATATAATAGCTATAGGCTAAGATGGACACCCTCACCGATACCAAAAATCTTTTTGGTTTTAATCATTGGATTTTTCTATTACACAATTTACGAATTCGTCATTTTGGAACCGTTTATTGAGTCTTAAAATCAATTAATACACATTCCCATAAACCGCTTCCAAATATTATTCAAAAACTTACATTGAAATTATACGTAAACCATTCCGCTTTCTCTTAACAAAACTTCACAAGAATAGCAACAAATTGGGGTTAAAGTGTGCACACACCCAAAAAGCAATACACCACGTGCAATTGTTCCCAAAGCAAGCAAGGTTAGACTTAAGCAAAACGCACACTCAGAAAAATGCGACACAGACAGGAAGATTAAATAGTAAGAATTGCAGAAAGGACCCGCAACCAATTGCCGACCTGTTGATGTGGGTCGTTGAGGCGGTACCAGCTGAACCAGCTGCCGCAGCCATTGCGGCCATCACTTGGGCACACTCAAACGGTGTTCGGGGTCTTCTGTGAATCAAATCGGCAGGAACTTGTAAGCGATGTATGGCAGCACCAAAGGCAGGATCGTAGCTGTACGAGAGATGTGATTGAGGTGGAGCAGGAGCAGCAGCAGCTGGCGCTGCCATTCCACCACTTGCACTTTGGCCAGGTGAGTACAGAGTTTCCGGTGAACTGGCATAGAACGGGGAATACGGATGCGCATAGGCGGTAGGACTCGCACTGAACGCTGTGGAGACTGTGTTGCGCTGATGTTGCGGACTATTTCCAGCACTAATTGGTATGGCTATGGCACGACTCGTTCCCATTCCCCGATTGTACAGAGTGGGTGAAAATTGATCGACAGCCTCTTCGTAATCCTCTTCGTTATTCGGCATGGTATACAGATTTGTGTCGCTAGCTGTGGCCTGGGTGGTGGTGGTTGTGGGCCACAGCGATTCATCCACACAAAAAGAACTTCGCCCCGAATTCGTTTTATCGTAGTAATACAGATTGGGATTTAATCTATACACATCGGCAGAGGTTGTGGCTATATGAGGATTACTAAAGGCTCGTTTCCGATGGATGTTGCTGTGGCTCGGTAGGGTGGAGATCGAGGCGGGTATAAAGCTGGTAGTTTGTTTTTTATTGGTTTGGTAGTATTGCAAAGCGCAAAGAACAGTGTTGCAAAACAGTCGCGTAAATCAAAAAATGAAAGTAGAAGAAGAGGTAGAAGCAGATAGAAATATTTGTCGACAAATTCCAAAATTTTTGGAATATTGAAATTTTAAAAAAAATTTATGGGAAAAACTGGGATTAAAGGGTGGGAGTAGAGTGAAGGGAGGAGGAGGAAGAGTAGGGAAAGTGTAAAAGGATCGTGCCACGCAACTAGGTCAAATAGTGTTGCGTTTCATTGAATGACTTTCATGAGTGATTTTTGAAAGTGAACTGTGATCGATTCAAGGGGTCAGAAGTTCAAAGCACGACTGTTATATTAAGTTCTGCTACAAACTCTGCGCAGGATGGGTGCAGTGATTGCTTTCAATTTGACACAATTTTGTTGATATAAAACCAATTCCGTTACAAAAAAAAAAATGGTATGAAATTAGATGTTTAGAAACTTGGAACATTCCCTGTAGCTCACTGAGGCTCATACAAAATAGTTAGCCATCTGGCACTCTGTTAAGTATGAGCTTAAGCCTAGCCGATCCACAAGACAATATCTGAAGTTCGCATATGTTTCCTCGGTCTGGGCCATCGTTTTATATATTCCACATAGAAGCTTTAAGGTATTCAATCGTTGGATTTTATGGTGGTAGTTTTTTTGTCGTTAATTTTGGGTCATAAAGGGAATTAGGGGTGGTAACGAATTTTTTTTTAAGGGTGTTGAAATTTGAGATGGTTTTGGGGTTTGGGTTTTGTTTTGAATTTGATGGGACTAAGTCTTAAAAATATATAAACAAAGCCGCAGATTTTGTTGTTTCTTGAACAGCACAGTTTAGACACTATCGGTGTAGATCAGAGGCGGGCACGCTGCTATGTTGTGTGCATACGAAAGATTTCAAGAGCAGCGCTTATTTTTTGACAAAACAGATGTGTTTTTATCACCAAATTTCTTTCCTTGCAACTTCGTCGGTGCTTTCAGTATTAAAACATTCATCATTAAGCAGTGACTGATCAGCAACCGAAGAAATTCGAGCATAAATATTTGTAAAAAGCGTAATACAAGATTTTTTTGCTCAGGACTTAGCATTACGTTATACATTGGGTCACCTCGCGAACTGAGTCCCACATTTTCCGATAGGAAGAATGTAGTTATCTGCGTCCCTAAAATTGAAGAAATGTTGAAGTTGTCTTCTGCCAGGCGTTTTTCGCTTTCTTAGAAAATTGACAAGAAAATTTGACATCGTGGATTCTTCGTAGCGTTGCAAACATCTAACCAAAATTACGACGGGCTCAGCAAAGGTAAAAAAAAAACCGAAACAGAAGTGGTACCAACGTTTCGGTTTCCTTCCGGTTCTATTGGTTCCAATATTAACGGTAAACGGTATTCGGTTTTAAAAAAAAAAAATGTTTTATCGGTTTCGGTTCCGGTACGTGATTTGAAACGGTTTATACCTGTTTTTAAGTGATTTTATTTATGGTATTTATGTTTTGTATTACAAACCAAAGGGAGAAGTGATTTCAAATATTCATTGATAATTATACTGCAAGCTATTGACTTGCCCTTAAAGTCTTCAATTCATGTTAGGCAAACTACACGAATACTGTCAAAATTGGGACCTTCAAATCAACAACTCAAAAACCAAAGTTGTGGTCGTAAGAGACAACAGAGGTCGACAAGCAGACAACGAAAACTAGTCGCTAAATAGCCAGCCACTTGAGAAAGTTCGATCTTTTAAATACCTAGGAGTCACAGTGGCCGGGTGGCTCAGCGGCTAGTGTGCGCGACCGCTGTGCAAGAGGTCGTGGGTTCGATCCCGCCTCGGAACATCTAATGAAAAGTTTTTTCTTTGAATAAACTGTACACCCGGTCACCACTCTCTGATGTTGGCGACAGCTTTGTAGTAATTAGCCATGAAAAGCTTCAAGCTGCCGTTCAGATTAGGCGTTAAACTGTAGGTCCCTTTCTCTTGTGCGAACTTTAGAAGCGCACAAGCCAAGAGATTGAGAGAAGTTCGGCTTTGGCCCTTTGGGGATGTGTCAACGTGACAAGCCTTGGGGCTGTGTCAACTAGACAAGCCATTTTACTTTTACTAGGAGTCACTATAACGCCAAACATGTCCTTTAAACACACGGGCCAAGCTAAAAGATGCAAGGACTCCCATCAACAGTACATGGAAACATTTTTTTATAATCGAAACGTTATTGGAAGCACAAAGTATAAACTCTTTGAGACAACAGTAAACACGATAATGTGGCATGGAGTGCGAATCTGGCGCCATGAAGTATGTGAGGATGTGGATCGCCTCAAGAGTACTTTTATTAAACGTTTATTTGGATTACCGTTTAATATTCCTCACTAAGCCATCCATGCGAACGCGTTAGGAGGCAAGCCAGGAACGGGTCGACCGAAGCGACCAGGTACAGGCAGATATTGCGGAGCTGGGTGTGTCGTCCTGGTGGGATGTCGCTCGGGACAGAGGCGAGTGGCGGGCATTAGTGGCATTAGTACCATCAAATGGCCAAAGAAGAAGAAGACTTTAGTAACATCAGAAATGTATTTAACATGCCAAGTTTCAGATTTCTAAGAATCTTAGCCAATCGGCTACTTCTAGAAAGGGCGCAGTGGCTGGGCTGGGAGAATCTGGGAAACAGATTCAACATAGACATAATTAATGGGCATCCTCAACAATGGGAATACTTTCAAAATATTCTGCTGGAGTTGCACTTTCTGCACGAAATTGGACTGTTTATAAAAGCAAAGCGGAGAATAGTACCACGAGAAACTTATACCGAACAGTCAACCATGTTTTAGCAGGTGACAACTAAAAATCTGCACAAACTTAAAAATGCCGCCATAACCACAATTCTCAACGGATCTATATGAACTGATCTACGGATCTATATGACAGTTTTTTTATGACTATATATACAAAAGAATTGAGTAAATGGATTTGGTCGAAAGGACCGTTATTAGCCACTCTACACTCCGCAGGCGGCCTGTACGACCTTGGGGTCGTATTTCCGGATACATAAGCGAATCCTGTTGGTCAGTTCTTTGATATTTTTGGCCTTCCAGTTGTTTTTGTAAACTGCAGCACTCAGACTTCCAAAAAAATCTTCAATTGAACGACACTGCGGCAAGTTTGTTGGGTTCTGTTCCTTTGATACAAAAGAGATATTGGCAAGTAGGCGATATTGGTTGCACATCCGCCGACATTGAGATTTGACATTTTGTATTTGGTCAGGTGTGTAATTTGGTGCTCTTTGCTTACGTCTGGCAACAAAATTATTCTTTTCCAGCACTTAACTTAAATTTTCTGGCTGCATCTCATTGACTTATGTTTTCCATGTTGGTAAAAAGTTGGGTTAGCTTTCTGATAGCTTGGCCGGTCATAATGTTTGGAAAGACCACTTTCAACTTCTCTTTTTATTATTTGTCGCTCCAAAATACTATAAATCTCTTGGGTAAAATGATTTACTGTAAACACTTTACCTTTGTCAGCGTGCATTTCGTAGAATTTTACAACGCGATCACGAAGACGTTCTTGCTCGGACTGCATGATGGCGAATACTTGTCAAAACATTTGTCAGGGGGGCATGAAAACGTGTTGGACAGGAGAACAAAGAGAAAGAAATGTCACCCCAAAAGCTATTAGGTAAAGCTCAGCTAAGGGCGCGCTCTCCCAAAGTTTGTGTAGATTTTTATTTGTCACCCGTTAGCGGACACAAACTATTTTTCATGACAAGTAATGCTACTATCAGCATGATTTTCCGGGCCCGCTGCGGAATGACATCTCTAAGTTCAACAAACACAATAAGCAGCCTTAGTAAAATACGTCGAACACTTCATCGCAATCTGCCCGATACTAAACGAGATACGGACTTTACATCTTCAGAGCTCAGTTCTGTCTGAGGAAAAAACACTGGAGTGGATGAACGGAAGAAACTGGCGGATGCAATGCAGCAACCTTTCTCACGTCTTACGGTATCGGCATCTAAGTTTCTAGAAACCAATTTTAGCTACACGGTATGACACCACCACAAATAAAGTAAATATTTCTGAAGCAACAACAACAACAAAATATAGAAAGAGAAAACCGGAAATATAGAAAGAGAACAACAAAGTTTAACCTGGAGATAACGCTTGCTCATTTGTTGTTGCATACAATTTTGCAAGAGGCATAGGAGAGAAAGATAAGAGAGCAAAACATACGAAGCTTTTGCAATTGTGCTATGCATGAGTCTATATGCGCGCGGCGTAAAACAACAACGAAGCGCATTGGTTGTGTGCACACACCCCTGGCAAAGACATTTCAATTCATAAAATCCATGAAATTGAAACAGTATGTATTGGCTTTTAGTGATATTTTTAGCAAATTCACTCTTTTTAGCTCCTATTCCATCCAGCATAGTTTTCGTCAACTGCTTTTAAATTTCCAATTTTCTAATTCTAGTGGTTCATAAAGCGAAACTCCTTCACAGAATATTTGCAAATACATTAATATTTCCCTGATCTTCTACACATGTTGTTTACATGTTTTTTCCAGTGAAATCTTATGCAACATTTGCGGTAACATCATGTCGATGCGCTCCAGTTCTCAAAAAAACATAAACAACAACCAAACTGGATGAAGATGAAGCTGTGGGCCCTTTAGTTGGAATCGCAAAATTGTCAATTACACTTTACTTTGTGGCAATTAATTCTTGAAAAATGTTTGCTAAAAACATTTCCGCTTTAAAGTTTTGTGTTTAATGATGATGATGATGTTGATGATGATGGCGATGACGTTGGTGAAAATGGGAATGCCCAATCGCATTTCTAAAAAAGAAATACTAATAAATAAAATCCAACGAGGCATGGTAGATCTTGCGACAACTTTTCCCCAAAACACACACACAGAGAGGCTAGGCTAGAGCAGAGATTTTCAGTTTTCGCAGTTGCAGTTTGTATTTTGCTTTTTTTTTCAGCACTCAGTCACTCATGACATATCCGGGTAGAAAACAACAACAACAATTGCAACAGAGACAGCGCAGCAGCCAAAGCCACAATAAACAACAACTTTTCTTTTGTCTGCAACTCTGCCACCAAAAGAGGAGGCTGCGGGGTGAAACTGAAATTTGTTGTTGTCTTTGTAGTTTTTTGCTGTTTAATTGATAATTTCACAAAAAAAATTTCAAAAAATATTTTGTTAAATCAGTTAAAAAATTAAATGTCCCCCCTCCTGCGCATTCACGAATTTCGCTTTCAGCATAAAATTATGTGCCATTGTGACTAGGAAATAAAAGTTTGTTGTTGTTCAAAACACAAAAATTAGGTGAATGGAGGAGAGCTTTGCCAGCTTGGGAAATGCCGCCGCTCGATCACAGATTAGTTGAAGAAAGAAAATTTCCAGTTTCCTCAGAGGAGTTGAAGCTAAAAGTGGCAAATTAATCGCTTGCCGTTTGGTTTTCTGTTTTTATCTACACATTTTCATCGGCTGCCTACTTTTACCCAAATAAAATTTATTTGCCAATTGTTTTCAATTGTTTTACGTAATGTTTTTCTTTGGTTTCTTTGGTTGATTTGACAGCACAATTAGCTTGTAAGGACAGCAAAAGGATTGCATAAGTAGAAAGAGAGAAAAGCAGGACCACAAAGTAACAACAAATGCGAATGCAAATTTACCAGAAATGCATAGAAATGGGTTTTGTTTATATGCTAATAATTATTTACAAGTTAGTAGCTTATGCAGGCGTCTTATTAATCAGTATGAGAGAGAGAGAGAGAGAGAGTGTGTGTAATTGTGTGTGAGAGAGAGAGGAGGGAGATGTTTGCTTTGCAAGTGTAGGGAAAGGGAAGTTGTACATTTACTCACACTTAGGACACATAAAAGAGCAAGCCACACATTTGGGAGTAATACTTCAATTTGCTTACCTGCAATGAGAAAAAATACAAGTTTTTTTTGTTAGAAAATTCAATTTTAAAAATAAATATTTGAAAAAATCTGAAAATAAGGTTGGATCATATTTTAAATATAAAAGGAATGTCCATTATATACATGTAGGTTACAATGACTTCTATTTGCAAGGACGTCGATGACAGAGAAGTTTGTTGAAGAGATCAGCAGGCCTTCGTTTTAGAGCAGGGGCAGGCACATTCCAATCTCGTGTGCATACGAAAACCCTCAAAGCAGCGCTGCTCTAACACATACAGTATAAGCTGTACAAGCGCCGTTGCGTTATGTGTTCGCGACGCAGTCGTTGCTACTAAAATTGAGAGCAATTTTTGCGCTACTCTCACACACACCAATGTAAAAATGTAAATGTATTTTTTGCCTGCCTCTGTTTTAGAAGTACCTCTTGCTGAGTGGAAAAACAAGTTGTGAGTAAAGGTGCGAACACACACACTGACAGAATGCCATAATTTTAGGTGTCAGTTGCTTTCATTTATGTGTGAACAACTGCCAGAGGCAGTGCCAGTTGATTGTTTAGAGATATCTGTTTATATTCCTACGTATGACTACTATATATGAGCTTTTCTTATACTCTGTACCAAAGGTAAATGCAATGATCCCGATGAGAGGTATAGAAGACGAATTCTACATTGAGTATCTTGAAGTTTCGGGACCTACAATAGAACAGACTTAAACTAATAAACCGCCGAGCACTGAAGAGGACTTTTGAGTTAATGTATGAATGTGGCAGAAAAGGATGTCGTTATAGAAAACATAGACGCGCCAGTTTTTATATGATCGTCTATCGATTAAGGTCAACAAAGCAAATTTTTTTTTTTTTTTTTTTAATTCATTTATTACTGGTATATATGGTACACATTACTTATTACTAACTATGGGAAGTTGACTAGGACTTTGCGGTACGGCCGTGAAGCAATGCTTCGCAAAGCCCTCAGCGCCCTTACTCCATCGTGCTCCTTCTACTGCGCTCCAATCTTCGCAGCTCAATCATTAAGGAAGCTGCGTAATGGCTAACCAGCTCCCAGTTAGCGCTGTCTTCAAGCATAAATTCGACTATGCCCTCTGCATCCAGCCTCCTAGTTCCTAGAGCTTCTTCTAAGCGCTGCCTGTCGTCTCTGAACCTGCCGCAGACAAAAAAGGTGTGTTCAGCATCCTCCTCTGCATTCCCGCAGAGGGTGCACGTTGCGTCTGCCTCATGCCCAAAGCGGTGGAGATAGTTCCGAAAACAGCCATGGCCGCTGAGAAACTGCCATCCGGTAAGGTAAAAGTTTACCTGCCCATGACGCCGGTTAACCCATTCGCCCAGTTTGGGGATGAGGCGACGAGTCCAACGACCTTTGGTGGATGCATCCCACCGGATGGTAATGTTAAGGACAGAATTTTGCTATTAAGGAAGGAGTCCGATGTGTTTCAATTCGATCAAAATAACCGTCCAAATGTATGAGGAGCTATTGGGCGACAAGTTAGTAGAGTTTTTCAGTCAGTTATATGGCGACGATTGTACCTTTCAGAAGGATAATGCGTTAATTAACAGCGCAAAGCTGAAAAGAAAGTCATTTAATTCCAGAAATGTACCAGTTTTAAAATGACCAGCATTGATTTCCGACCTAAATCTGAACTTGGGACCTCTAGGGTATCCTATCTGCCGAAGTGTTCAAGGATTGCCGGTGGTTCGAGACAGCAGAAGCTATAATCGACAATAGAGCAAGAACGGGCAAACATTGAAACTGTCCACCTAAAATCATTGGTTAATTCCATGCCGTTTTTACAAAGTTCAGTATAAATGAATACGTTGAAGTCTAAGTAACAATGGGTTTCAGTAGTTGAACTGAATTAAACCTTTAATTTAAAAAAAACTGAAATATCGCATATAATTATTTATAATGAAGAAAAGTTTTAAATTAAGTTTTAATGAATTGAAATAAAAGTTCAAAAACTTTTTTGTCATTTTTTGTGCCAATTACTATACGTAACAAAACTACATTCCAAACATATTTATACCTGTCCGTGAACTATTTCCTTTACAGATTTATTAAACTTTGAATTTCTTTTGAATTGTTTAACAAATTTATTTTATTTTGTTGCCTACTTTTCAGATGAAGGCTTAATCTTGTCCAGCTTTATAAGCTTTTCCCATTGAACTTTCCCGAATAAAAAAATTTCTAAGGCCAGAGACAGTTGCCGGCAGAGGGCGTTTAAGCAGAAGCTTGGGAGAATAAAAGCTTTAGCCGAGACATTTACCTCTATGAAAAAGTCGAGACATTTACCACTATGAACAAGTCGATAGGGACAATAAAACTGTAAAGCACACCACAATGACACTCAAACTGTTTGCAGACAAGTGCAGTGCGCTTAAAACTGTAAAATAAAAAAGTGTAATGAAAAGCAAATTTTAATTTAATTTAATACCAATACAAAAGAAAGTAAGGCTGTAAATTTTTGTCAGTTTAAAAAATTAGTTCAATTACATAACTTTAATTTCAACTTAAAATGTAATTAGTTAACTTTTATTATTAAATAGTTTTGAAAACCACAACGCAATAAAAAAAAGCGTGTTTACATTTGTTATTGTTGTTGTCGCAGGTTTTCTCTCTGATGTTGTTGTTGCTTTTATTGTGTGTTTTGAAAAAAAAAACCACCCACTCCCACCCACCCCTGAGCTAAATATAAATAACAACAAACAACAATAACAAATAACAATAACAACGCCAACCCATACAACGCCAACCCATACAACTCCAATCTTTGTTTTTGTTTTGTTTTGTTTTTTTTTGTGGCGCTGCGACGTTCAAAACAAAAACAAAATCCTTGAATAGAAAGGGTATTTTTTAAACTTTGGTTGGTTAAAAATCGTAAAAAGTTAGGTTTATTGCTAAAAAAAAATTGTAAAAATTTTACATATTTTACAAATTACAAATTTTACAAATTACAAATTTTACAAATAAATGGCAACAAATACAAACAAGGCGATAATGTGTGCAAATGCACAAATAACCGATCAATAACAACAACAGACACGGAGAGAGGGAGAGAAAACCAAAACAGACGATAGAATAGAATGCAATTAGAAGACGTACAAGTGGAGGAGAGATAAAACACGCAAATCAACTCACGTGTAAAAATAAGGCTGTAACTGGGAGAGTGTGAGAGGGAGAGAGAGATGATAAGATGTGGATCTCCAAGTATTTTATGGTCACATTTGTTGTTTTGATATTATTTGTTATTGTCTTTTCCTCTCTTTCTCGCTGTCTCTCTGTAGTATTTTCTATAATATAAAAATAGCAATTTGCGCACTATTTTTAAATGTTTTGAAAATTGTTCAATGTTTTCTTGTCTCAGTTTGTTGTTGCTGTCAATCACCGGGTCGAGAAAAAAAGCAAAGAGAATTGGCAATAGTTAAGAGCCCCTTTACACCCTCCCCCCTTCTTCATTGCTCTCCCCGACTGCAATTTTTTAAGCGCCCTGGCGCCAACTGACAGCACTTAATACTTATTTTAACAATTTTTTATACGTTGAACATTTAGCGGAATTCACTTAAGACAAGCATAATCGATCGATGGGGCCCGGTGAATCTTATCTAAAACAAAACAACAAATTGATAAGATTTGAGCAAAAAAAAATTAGATTGTCCCAATATTCGCATTTCTACATTTCCCCAAACGACGAAAAGTGCCCATAAATGTAATAAAAATAATTCAAGCGGATCACCTGTCGTATACTTAATAAATCTTTGCCGGGTGGGAGACAAACAGCCATAACGTGTATGAAATGGGCAATAACTTATTAAGATGAATGCAAACAAATTTGTCTTAAAATTAAGCTACCAAGACACAGACGGACATATATTAGTCTATCCTAGGAGCGCACTCTGAAAGAAAGTCTTTGGAAAATTCTTTTTTAAAGTGGGTGAAAATGAAGGGAAAACTTTGTGTGGGTAAAAATGGTTCATGGATTTCACCGCTTTTTTTTTTTTTAATTATAGGCCTAGACGGACTTCCAAAGTAAAGAGAAGTTTCATACAAAAATTTATGGAAGAAGAAGCAGACGTAACGATTTCCTTGCACTTAACATTTGGCATGACGCACTTCAGAATGGGTTTTTACGCTTAACAGCACTTAAGTGGAATCAATGTTAATAGGAAGTGGGCTTTATTTTCCATTGAGCAGCTGACGCAGCATTGTTTCCCACACAATATTCTGTCGCTCTTCTTCCACATCCAAGTAAGTTATCAGCAATCAACTGAAGTTAAATTAAAAACGACATGGTGAAACTAACATCGTTTGGGCCTAGGATAAACTATAGTTGCACTTGTTCAATTTGATTCGTTCAACAAAAAGAGCAAAAATAGTAGTCGAGTCAATAGTAATATTGGTATATCACATCTATTGGTAGCACTTGCAGGGAAATTTCCACTTATTTTTCAAAACAACACACTGCTGATCAAGTAGTGTGACCAACCCAATACCAGAAACTTTTTTTCGGCCTAATTTGTTGTAAAGTCTGGTCACACTAGACCTACTTTCCATGTCGAAAGTCCATCTAGGGCAGGAAAAATTAAAAACCGCGGGCCACGGGAATTCTGGCTTTTTAAAAATGATTTCGGCTTTTTTCAGCTTTATTTTCAATTTGAAGTCATTTGAGTCAAAACTTATAAGAAAATCGATAGTTTGTCAACTCTATCCTCTAGCCATTTAACGACCCTAATTGCAACTACTAATTGAAAGCAATGCTGAAAGTTTTCAAGCATAAACGTTGTGAAGTCTGGCTGCAGGGGCCGGGGACCGATAAAAAAAAAGGGTTATTTTACCAGATTTATGGATATAATTGCACAAGGTGATTTTAAGAAATTTGTTACCAAAATCTATATCAAGGATATATAAGTTCAAAAAACAAACTAAAATGCTTCAGGTGGATAGTGAATTGTAGAAATCTTTTCAAAACTGCTGCATAAATTACTTAGTTGTTCTTATAAGGCAGGCATGTCCCAAAAAAACATAGGGCAGAGCACTCACCAATACTCACAAAGAAAAGCGCATTGAAATTGGGTAAGGCAACAACAAATTCACACAAAATTGTTGTTTGTCAGTTTGCTTGCGCCAATCCAAGAAAAGAATAACCCAGGTTTTTTTTTTCTACGCGACGCACACACACGAAATCGTTTTCTATACCTCGCGCCCTGCATGTATACGATCATTGACTTCCTATCTCCGGTGCAATTACAAAAACAAAACGTAGCCAAAGAGCATAAGGCTGGGCATCGCTGTTTTATAGCAACTAAAGTTGACTTTATGATCTAATTGTGGTCAGTCTTTTTCAAGGTTTCAAAAATTTAACAGCAAATAAACAAAGAATTATTCCAACTTTGAAAGAATTTTTCGTAGAAGATATTGGGAAATTGGAGTTCCTATATGATGATACATTTAGAGAAATGGGAGAATGGGAGCATAAAGTTTTGGTGTGAAATTAAATTAAAGCTTCAGAAACTTTGTAGGTAATCAATGATATTTCGATCTTGCCTCGATGGTCATTCAGATGTTGTCCTTGACATGCTCCACCGCTGAATTTCAGCGTGTCTTCAGTCAGGTTAATAATGTAAAATCGATCAGGTTAATAATGTAAATTCGAAATCTGGTTCAGTCAATAACACAGTTCAACAAATATTGGGTCCATGCGGGCCGGGGAATGAAATTGATACCGTTCGATGGAGGTCTTTTTTAGGCCTTTTTAACAACTTTGACCATCGATTTCTCTTCAACTTGACGTGCTAGAAAAATTCTGGAAATTGACTTGTATTCAGCTTGAAACCCTCTGTTAAACGGTTATAATTTCATTCGAGTGCCAGCGATGACCCAATATTTGTTGAACTGTGTAATTCTAGGTCTAAAATTTTCGTTGAACCCAAGCGAAATTTTAGGTTCGGAACAGATTCAGGTTTACCTTTGATTTCTAAAGAGGTTCGGTTCATAGTAAAATAAAAGTCGGGATTCCGGGCTCAAGCCAATTCGGCTCAAAACCAGTTTGCAGCCATGCCCAGATATCGAACGGCATTGGCCGGAGCAAGCAACAAATTTGTTTCTGCTCTTTCTGGATTTCGAGGCTGTCTATGGCAACTGAATCTAAATACTCTATTGATGAGGACCCAAATAATTAGTTTTTTTTTCTTCCTCATGAAAGCGCTTCAATCGAATTTTTTTTTTTTTTTGACATATTTTTGCTCTACTGATTGTCAAAATAAATAAATTTAATTAGTCGAACAGCTGTTTAATAAAATCCACATGCTCAGAGCAGTTGGCAACGCGACGACGCCCGTGTGGATTTTACCACCCCCCTGTTTGCTTGTCAGCATACTAGACGTAAAACGCCTGCCGGCAAAAATTTTGCGAGCGATTTTACAGTCATTTTCATATGGAGATTTTTTTTTGCGATCGCTTTTTTGCGATATCCGTACTAGGCTTTAAGTGTCGAATGTTACATTCGCTTTTTGGAAAGGGAAGCATTAAGCAACAGTGATTTCACATGATTAGAAAGCAATCTAAAGCGGGACAGACAACCTGATACTGCTCAATGAGCTGTTAATCTAAGCAAAAATAATTCATGATCTTATTAAATTTAGCTACTTTATTCATTATTTTAATTAATAATTTCACAGAAAGGAAAGGCATAGAAGGCCAAGTAGAATTAGTTAGAGTGCCCCCAGGATGCGCATTTAATCTAATGGAATGTAAATTTATACGCAATTTGCATTTCGCATTTGTTTTCCCCATCTTTTTAGAAATTTTGCAATCTATTTACATCATTATTATTATTTATTTGTTATTGTTGTGGCAAATTGTTAACTATTCCCGGTTTCACATACTTGAGTAGTTTACTCAAATTCAACCTACCTTAAATGGATTAAATACAACTAAGATCAATGCAAACAGCACAGCTAAATCAGTTCAAGCTGCTATGTCATAAAACATTTAAGCAATTGTAAATATGCAATGTTTTCTCTCGGCGTTTAGCCATATAAATAAATCATTCATTTAATAAAATACCAAGAAAAAAAAATTGCCACACAAAATCGAAATTTCAATTGACCTCCTGTGCGATTTTTATTTTGTGAGGAAATATTTAATGCATTTTCCTAGAAAATATTTTACGTTTTGGTCAACAATTTGTCAGTTGATTTATGTACTGGTGCCTCCAAAATATATTTATGCATTTTGTGTGTAGCAAATGAAATCCTTCATAGAATCAAACGACAGAGTGCGGAAGCTGAATGTTAGCTGGTTGTATAGTTTTGGCAATGACAAATGACCGCAACGTAATAGAAACAAATTGAGAATAACTTTTGGATAAGACTAAAAGAATTCCCTACAATTTTTTAGTTTTGAAAAGCAAGCTAGATCTTAGGTTGATCTCAATTTGTATTTCCAAGGTAGAGACCTTGGAAGAGCTATTCAGACAACCAGCAAAGCTAAATTTTTGAGATGTTCTTGTGAATATTAAGTTTTTCTTTGAATTTCGATTTTTTTTTTGGGCTATTTATTAGAAAAGAACAACATTTTTCGAGACACATGGATAATAAAATAAAACAAGGTTACTTTCTTTATAACATACTAAAAAATAACCCTGTTTGCTTTGCTACGCCGCCATCAGTTAAGCTATTTAAACCGATATCGGTATCAGTTTTTCTTTTCAGACTTGGGAAATGGAAAATATTTCACCCATTTTTGTCCATCGTAGAGCACTCAAGCCGTATCTTACATACATCGGCTCAAAACTAAGATTAACTCTTAAGCCCGTCCGCGGTTAAAAATAAAGTCTCACCTGACCCAATTTGATAAAGATCTGCCCAAAAATAAGGATTGGCCTTGAACACGCATTTTGAGACATTTTCCACCAACTCTTCAACCATTCCTCAAAGTTGCATCCATTGCAATCCGATGAACGCTATTAATTTTTCAAATATCGTGGTTTTTCCGCCCATTTCTTCAACTTAGAAACCTTCCCGGGCAAGCGTCCACCATTCCACAATGTTTCACCGAAATTAAGAATTTTGCAAATATCGCGGTTTTGGACCATTTCCCGCCCATTTCTTTTATTTTGAAATTTGATTAATGTGTGCGCTAAAACTAAAACATACTTGTCAAAGCCTAGCATATTAAAATCGTCAAATAATTCAAAACAATTTTCCGACCTGATCTAATAACCAGCGCTTGTCACAAAAATCCATACTTTATGCAAAGTTTTCCCTTGTAATATGGAACGCACTCCACATATTTTCAAAATAGAATTGAGATACGGATCCGGAAGCAATTTTGAAAGATATTGTACCAAGTTATAACTGACATGATCTCAATTCCAACACTTTTTGGAAAAGTAAATCGAACGCAATTCCGCTTCGGTTTCGTTTTGCTTTTCTCCATTCCAAATGAAATTCATCTCTTTTAACTATTTTCAAACCAAGTGCCAAACGATTTCGGCACTAGATACATGGAACGATCGAAATGGAACAGTCGAAATGAAAGAGGCAGATATTTATGTTCTACTTTTCGTTTTGACTGGCACTGCCAAAGTCTCAGAGTTTTCATTCCACAAACCAAACTTCTTGAAAGAACATTAAACCATTCCACGTTCGAAGTAGAATTTAGAACTTGCCTATAAATATTATCGACACTTTCTATGCTAAAAAGGTTTTACGAGTAACCATAAGATCTTCAAATTATAAAAATGTGAAATGTTTAACAATTTCTTGAAATTTTAAAATCTAAGTTCATCATCATACTGATTAAATACATGGTGTTCAGTAGATACCGGAAAGTTCTCATTTTCGTGGCACTTATCTTTGCACATATTATGTATCATTAAATGAATTTGGCGCAATGAAGACATGCTCCTGATTATTAAACACCAAATTGTCATAAAGTATGGTCACACTAATAAATAAAAATTAAATTTATAACAATTGCTAATTTACTTTTTGTAACATTTTTCACCACATGCCCAACATGCTTATCCCACTCATATAATAGGGTATCCCAGCAAATACACAGAAAATATTGCAATAATAAGAAATTGTTCATTAAATTTACATTTGCCTAGCGCCTCTTCAATCGTTTCTACGCCAACATTTTTATTTATTTAATTTTAATTAAATTTTTCCTTGGCCTGAGACCACATTCGTACATACGTAGTGCTTATTTGCTGTCATTTTTGTTTGTTATTTATTTTAAGGTGGGTAGGAGCTCACACAATAATTAGGCAAAGTAAATTAATTAATTTCACATTTTCGCGCGTGAAGAAAATTAATGCGAAATTAATGGAGCGTCAAGGCGCCGCCGCTGTCGAGCCATAGCCAGAGTGCTGCATTTTAATTAGTAATTTATTAATTGGGTAAAAAAAAGCAACGTAGGAAACAAAAAATTAACTGCAAAATGCATCAGAAAGTGATAAAGAATACACATAAATTACCTGAAAGCGAGTCAGTAGGAAGAGTTTGAGATACCATGTTTGGTATTGATTTATGACGTGCAAGTAGCACTTGGTGCATTTTTTTTAAGCTTTTTCGTATTTTTGATCAAAATAAATATAGTTGTACCGAAATGTCGGTGGGAAAAAAGAAAGTTAGAGCAAATAAAAATCGAGAGTAAGAAAATCTCTCTCACCAATACAATGAGGCTAAATGGGTATACACACGTACAAAAAGGATTCAATCGGTTTTTACATTTATGCTGTCTTGGAATTCCCTACCGGTTATAGCACTCCTGAAATGAGAGGCAGCTGACGATTTGCAGTCAATAAGCAAAGACTATTAGCCGGCTAGAACTTGTTAGTTTCAAAATCAAAAAGCTCGTTAAAAAGTCACATGGTGTGCTTGAGGGAAGCTTATCTTTGGGTTACATCAAGTTTGAATATCAAACCTAAGTCAATCTCGGTCATTTTTGAAGCAATCCTTTTCGGATTGTTTGTAGTTTGAATATCGAGCTCAATTTAATCTTGGGCATTCTTACACAAAGCCGATTTCAAGATCAAATGACATGAATTTCGAGCTTGAATCAATATCGTGCATTTTTCGAGCTAGAACAACTACCCTGAAGCTCGGCTGCGCCCTTGCGGCATTAATGAATCCCTTAACTCTTGGTAGAAAGCACTTGCCACCAGAACAAACACCATTCAAGTATTTGCCTATTTGTTTTTGTATGGGAATGTACGCAAAACCTATCGATCGGGTTGACATTGCGTCCATCTGCGTCGGGGCCTTGTTACTATTGAGCGGGAGCTCGGTTATAGCGACCTCATTCGGGGGGCACGGTTTTCTCTCCGACCCCGGGTTATTTTGGTTGCCACGCAACGCATAAAATTGCTGTCACGAAAAGACAGAAGCTGAAGCGAAAACAACAACAACTGCGCATCCAGCGCGGCGTGGCCTGGTGCAAAAAAAATGGGGGGCTGGCTGGTGGATTCGAGCATCGGTAATAGGGGTTGACTTTTTTGGTGGTGTTGTTGGACTGCTCTCAAAATAAAATATCGTGCCCACCCCTGCTTTAGATCTTGACACTTACAGAATTACAAGGAAGTATTTTGTTAAAATAAGCCTATATCGAGCAAAAATCAAGCTTGAAAGTCGGAATCAAGATAAGAATTCCGGGATTGAAGTACTTGGTTTGAGAAAATCTGGGATAGACTGATTTCTGACATCGTTTGGGATTGATTTCAGACCAGATATCTTGGATTTTTTTCTATGTAGATTAACTACAAACTTGGCTTAACATAATTGAAAGCAAATTATATTCAAGCACTTGCTTTATGGATTTTACAGATTTTATCGTAGCGTTAAAATATTGTTTAATGGCAAATCTCAAGAGGAAACACAAATTTGGAATGCAGGCATAATATATAACAAGTTCATAAGCGCTCAAATACCATGAATTTACCTAATTCAATCCCAACCAATGGAGTCCGCAAGGTGATCCATTAGGACTACTTGTACGGTGCGCTAAGCTTTCTAGGGAGTCTCCGAAAAGTGTCCGAAAGTAGCCTATCCGCCGGAAGGTATTATTCAATATATATTAAAAAATTTTGCCTGAAAGACTCCTTAAATGAGGGATTTCCAGAATCCTCATTCAGACTCCATTTTCACTCCTGCTTCAGGGCGCTCCGGAAACGCTCCTTCGAGGATCATTTTTAGAAGTCCCTTTTCACTACTGCTTTGGAGCACTCCGCATATGGCTGCTAGGGTAATAACTATCTAGATCTAAAGGACCATCTCCAAAGTTTTATTTAGATCTAATTTTTAAATAATGGGAACTTTTTCTGGCTTGCTGGTGCAGAAGTAATTTAAGAATTAGTTCTTAACTTCAAAAAAACGTTGGATAATGACTTATGTGACTTATACCATAGCTCGCCAAACCAATGGTCAACCAATTGTTTTTGTGCTGCCTGCTCACATAAAATGACAGGTACAAATTAAACAGACTTTGTAGGTTTCCAAACAGAACACTTATTTTTGTTTATCTCGTGTTTTCTGTTTAATTTATCGATACAAACTTTATCGAACTATTCGAACGGTCACACTTATAAAATCAAGCGAATACGGCTCCGCTTTAAGAACAGCAAGTCAAGGCAAAAATGGTAAAAAGTTACGTGATATTAATCTGAAACCGAAATCTTCCGAATTTGAAACCTAACTTAACCTAACCTAAAACTGTTACAGATCAGCGTTGGTAAGGGACCTAATTGAATTGAAACTGCAAATTTGGGTTTGAAATCGAGATGGGCACGGGATAGCAGTGGTCTTCTAGTCTTTATTTCTTTCTAAACCTCCCCAAGGGTGTTCCATACTTTGCAATCTACCCACGAATCTGACTTAACTTCCTCTCTATCTATATCATTTGTATGTCTATGTGTGTGGATACCATGTGGGCGTTGTCACCAGCCAACTGCAAAACAGCTGTTAAAGCCTCTGACTCTGACTCCACACACAGCTGGGCTCACTCTCTTTGTCATCCACAAAAAAGAAAAATATACAAAATTGGCAAACAAAGACGAAGAAACAACAGAGCGGGGTCTGGGGCAAGGGTGAAGAGACTTTAATGGAGTTGCTCGTTATATACACTGAGTGAGTGAGTGAGTGTGTATGATGATGACTAATAAACACACAAAGGCAAGAGGCAACTAGCGAACAAACAACAACAAACAAAATAATAAAAACCGGCAAAATAGCTAAAAATGAAGACAAAGACAAAACCGGCTTTAAGTCGTATGCAATGCAAAAATAATAAAGAAAAACGATAGCAAACAAATTGGGAAAATCAACCAGAGAGATTAAAAATTACAGCTCTCTTGTTAATTTGATAGAATTGGTTGGATACTGGTTGCTCTATATAAAGCTTGCCTTTTAGGTTGGGTTAGGAAGAAATGGTCAGGGTAGGGTAATCCCAATAAACTTAAGTGTCAAAGCTTGTTATGCTCGAAAACCAGGCAAAATCGCAGCACACCTCCCGCCCAATCGACGTAGAAACCTAAATTAGGGTAAAATACAGGCTAAAAACGTTAACGTACTGTTATAATAACCATAACAGTATCAAAAGTTTTAGCATGAGATTATGTTAAAAATCTGCAGTTTTCGTTTGGTAAGGCAATGAATTGTGTGAGTGCCAGTAGGAAGCGAAATATGAATTTGGATCATGTTTGAGTAAGATGAATGAATATTTAAGAGCTTTACCCTTAAACCACTTTTTAACAAAATTTTAAGTGGTTCAAACGAAATCAAAATATTTCTTCATATAAACTTTGTCCACCCTAATTTCTTTAAATGTTAATTCCTAAAAAACCAACTAAGAATTGACCTCTTAAAACATTCGAATGACCTCTTGACCCACCTACACCTTCATTATTTGCTTTGTCTTTGTCTGGATCAACCTCTTAATCCGATTGACGCATTTCGTTTGGTGTTTTTAAATCCACAAGTGTGCACTGGCCCTGTGACGTACACACTGGCCACATGGTAGAGAGCAGCAAACGTTCTGTTCTATCCAAATGTGCGTGACAAAATGCACTCTTCTTATCACAATGACGCTTTTTTGTAGCCTAATTCGTTTAGACATAGTTAGGAACGAGGAGGAAAGGAAGCTCGTTAGCTTTTCGCACCTAATTACCTGCAAGAGGGAGGAACAGTCTAATTTAACTGTTTGCCAATTCATAAGGGAAATTAATGGCAATCAGGTCATCAGCTTTTGTACTATGGTCGGTCATTCCAATCATTTCCGTTCTCTTTTGAAAATGCTTTGCATTTTATTTTCTTCCTCATGGTAACCCAGCGCAATCTTTTTACTTGTGTGTCTTATTTCTCTCATTTCATTTTATTTCATTCAATTAAAAAATACACACATTGTGTCTCATTAGTTTTTTTAATCAAGCTCTTTGTGTGGTGGATTTCTTCAGTTCATTCATAAAAGATTTCTTTTTTAATCTCTTTAGAGATTGAAGTTCATTTTGTAGCTTATTATTAGGAATATACAATTTTTGAGATTAAATTGTACTCAATGAAGCAAATTGCTAGAAAATATTATAAGTTAATGACTAATTTTGTAGTCTGTCTTATAAAATATAAATTTAGTATGTATATTTTGTATTTTGATGAGAACATTTGTACGCCCACACACATTGTTCACTTTTACTCAATGGAATTTCCCAAATGGTTCACAAATAAATTTTAATAGCAATTTGTATTTTTGTCTAATTAATTTCCAGAGATTTTTAAGCTAAATCTGACTGATAAACATTTGAATACATGTTTTTGTTGTTTCCATTTGGCCGCGCCTTTTATGAATGAAAATATACCGAGGGTTTTTCGCTAACTTATTTGATTTAACTTTTCCAGTAAATCGCATTAGTTGCTTGGAATAGTGAAATAAGTATACTGATTGTTCCGTATCAAAAGTTGTTTGCTTTGTTTTACCTACAAGGTTTAGCAAACTTTTTTGGTTCAGGTTATCAGGTTTTCTTTTGGTCTTGGTATGGGAACTACATGGATGGCGGTACTCGACGCACCCATCTGGCAACACCTTAGCTTTTGACAGCGATGCCAGATCGACTAATTACATAGCGCGTTTAAAGCGTCAGTTCAAGTAAACGACAACCATGGAATTGTACATTCAAGCAAAACAAGTCAATTGTAAAAACTCGATGTGCATTTAAAAGAAATAAATAAAGTGAGAAGAGCTCCTTCGAAAACAACATTGCATTATTTCCACTGTAAATCCTCAGAGCTTGCGGTTACACGATGAAAATTTCACAGTGGGGTGTTGCTTTTGTAATAAAACGATTACCGGGCAAGTTCCAATCAGGAGCGTTATCGCGATATGATAACCAATTTTCTGATGCCACTTGTTCGTCGAAAGCGTATGGTGCACTACTGGTTTCAACAAGATGGTGCACCACCACACACAAGCCACGCTACAATCGATTTTTGAGGTCATTGTTCCCTGGTCAAAAAATGGTGATTTTCACCGGATTTGACGCCTCCAGACTTCATTTTGTGGGGCTTTTTGAAATCAAAAACCAGCAAAGTGGATCCTGGAAGACCTAAAAACAATATTCGCCAAGAAATAGCCGCCATTTCGGCCGAAATGTTGGCCAAAACCATGGAAAATGCTACAAACGCCATAGCCCCTCAAGGAGACCATTTACGAACTCGTAACAAATCTACTTGAACCCAATTAAATGATTTTTATCACAAACAAAAAAAAATTGTGATTTTCTTTAATCTTTAAAAATAAAAAATAACATGTGCCCATCGAATATGGTCAACCCTGTACTTTAGCATAGTTTATAACCAGTTCGCTCCCTTGAACTTACGCGTCTCAATTCCCCAACGTATATTTAATGAATAAAAACTCACTTATTTCCAATCATTTAGTCGGTTTCAAAAGTCACAGTCAGATTGGAAACGCTTACCTGTAAGAAAAGAAATAAAATAGAGTTAGTTTAATTGTTAAACATTTCAATAAAACTATATTAAAGCAAACCATTTTAAATAGGACCATTAGGAATAAGGATTGACAATATCAAATTTTAACAATTAATGCGATATATTTAGATTTTTTTAACGTTTTATTCGAAAAATCAAGTTCTGATAAATTTTAAGCGGTCTAACGGTTCAGCCTCGTTTCATCAAATTGGATCGGGCTAAATGCCCTTTAAAGTATGCTACTGAAATCTATAGCTGATCCGACAATCTGAGTGAATATAAAGTTCGGATTATGTATGACGCTGTATTAACTCACTCAACTCAATGTCTAGATTCAAATAGATACTTATAGAAAGAAACAATGTTTGCATTCTTTTATAGACCTTAATCATGATAACTTTGGTGTGTATAAACATAGTAACAGATAGGTTCTAGTAGTTTATACTTTTTGAAGGGTGGTTTGGTACCTTGTACCAAAGTTACTCAAGATCTCTATTAGTGCAATAAAAGCCAATTAGTAATCACGCACCCGGTTGATACTTACGTATTAAAATAGCAGAACTCACTCATGGAGCGAGAAACATATTTGGCTTTAAAAAGCATAGGTAAGCTGTACACAGCTTCATTAGAGAAAAACACAATGTTACACAGCTGTGTAACGGTTAATCAAAGCCGTGACCATAGATCACACCATACTTTGTAACAAGCTGGGATACTTATGTCTGACAATTCACAAGAAATCGTTTTGCACCAGACAGTTGACTGAGCTTACCACCTAATAGCGCTGATCTTGAAAACCCTAAGAACCAGAGGTCGAAAACATCCCACACTAATGTTAAAGTGTTACAAAAACAACTGATATTTTGTGACACTTAAAATATCCCACACATTAGAGGAAATGCCTTGTTTTTTGAGTTTAAGTGTCTCGCTCAGTGGGAAACACATATTTTCTTTTTTGTGTGTTTCTGTTGATCAAACACTTATTTTTAAAAGAACAAAATAACAGTCTTTTGCTCATAGCTTGACTATCGTTCATCCGATCTACACCAATCCTTTGTCGGATTAAAAAAAATTCTGATTTCTAAATATTTCTAGAATGTTCTATCCATCTTTTTGCGAAACTGAGGGAGATATGAGCTTTTTTGTAGCTCTTACCTATCTCTGAGATGCGTTTGTTCATACGGACAGACAGACAGACCGAGAGAAGGTCATTGCTATATCGACTCGGCTGTCGATAGTGATCAAGAAAATATTCATTACTAGCACATACCCGGCGTGCGTTGCCACGACCCCTTTAGTATTTTAAACACATAACGAATTTGGCGAAGCTAACTTCCGCAGAACCGAAGTTTTTATACTCTTGAATGGTTGCCTCAATTAAAACTGAAGGCGACAACACCCAACAAGGTTGCCAGGTCTAAAGTTGATGGACTGGTCGATCTACACGTCCTTTTTACCCGTCTACAATTGCCGACTCTCAAATCTTCATAATTATCTTGGCTTAAAATAAAAATTTACAAATTTCGCAATATTTTGGACCTGAAATTACTTATGATTTTTGTGTTTCCGTCAGTGAGAAACACATTGAAAATAAGTGTTGACTGTTATTTTCGACCTATGCTAAGAACTAAGAAAGCTCCAAAACTGAATTATATCCAAAACATGTCCCTCGTGCTTACAGCTACAGCTAAGTTACATTCCCCGGATTTGGAAACTATCAAAGTTTATTCCTTTAAAAAAAACCCCGAATTTATCGATAAAATGATTAGAGATAAGCTTACTGATTTCGTAGAACACAATAACAAACTCCCAACTCAGAAATTCGCATTGTGAAATGAGCAGAACTCAGTGTAACCTACTAAGTATTCACTAAGTATTCAAAGTATTCAAAACAAAGTGCCTTATTAGATTGTAACTAGAAAAGGAGATAAGTGCCTAAACTTTTAGTAAATAACATTATCACATCCAAAATTAAGTGAAATAAAATGAATGAATGAAAAACAGCAAATCCTGTTTGTTTCTTTAAGATTAACAATCAGCCTTGTTCTCAATTCCATTCCCCAAAAGTTTTGTGATTTAGAGACCAAATCTAGTTCAAAACCCGGGTTTACATCAAAAAATTTGAACACTTGTTCAGAGATTTTAAAAGGCGATATACTGATATTTATTGTAGTCGGTTTATTAAATAACGATTCTGGTTTTATTTTATATTTTGGAAATTATCGATAACTGTACTAGGAACTAATTTGAGCTTCTTTTATTATCGATTTCGTTTTATTGTCGAAAAAAAAGAAAGCGTTTTGTTTGTTAGGCCAGTGAAATGAAAAGTAATTGGCAAATTACGCACTCGAATAGTTGCTAAATGTATATTAAGTTTATTTTTCTTAATTGTGTGATCAATTTAAAAGCTATTTATGTATTTTGATTAGCGTTTAAGTAGTCTTTAACTGAATTAATAATTTATTTGTTAAAAGTCTCGAGAAATTGTCAGTGCCAGCCAAAACGAAAAGTAAAAGTCAGCCTCTCTCATTTCCGAATGTTCCATTTTCGATCGTTTCGATTTCGTTTGATCCGTGATTTGCCAAAAACGTAATCCAATTTCATTCGGAATTGAGAATAGCAAAACCAAACCGAAACGGAATTGCGTTCGGTTTACTTTTCAATACTTAGCGGAATTGAGAACATGCCGGTATAAGTTCAACTGGTTAATTTCCACAACTCTCACCATTTAAGGGTTAAAATGTTGCTATAGTCAGATAAAAGTCCAAACAAGCAAATAAGGAAATGCCAGCTTAGGCCAGAAAGTAAACTATTGTTTTGGGGGAGAGGTGGGTAACAAGTACCGGCACGTCCAAAGAACGACCTTGACAGCGAAAAAAAACATGGACTAGAGTTTGTTTATCGCAGTCAGAGCAAACAAACAAATCGCAAAAAGTTGATTATGGATTTGCATTTTTTGGAAAACGCAATTGCAACTTGTCGTCTCGTAGTCGTTGCTGCCGACAACAGTGGAAAGTTACTTTGAAAATGAAAATCAATAAAAGTGGTTAGGGAAAATGTCAAAAGTGGTGCTGCTCTCTTGTAGGAGAGCGAGTGAAAAGCGGCGGCAAGTGAAAAGTCGTGAAAGTTTTGATTTTGATTTTGTATGTTTTTTTTCGAGACAAGAGTAGTGTTCAAGTGGTTGTACTTCATTGAATTGGCACCTTTCTTTCTTTCATTAGCATCAGTTGGTGTGGGCGAGGAGTGGTGTTTGGGAAATGGACTTAGTTGACTGCCTACTTCGGGTCAATTAACTAAATTTAGTTATGAAGAGCTTAAGCTGAAAAGTTTTGAATATGAATGGGGATAGATGTCTGGCTCTCGAATCCCTGTTTGATTTTATCTAATCGACCCGCAACAATCACCCAAGAATTCTCCTTCGTTTGTTGGTTCGATTTTACTTTAGCTTTTCTTTTTTTTTTTTTTTTGCAACTTTCTAGTATAAGCAATAAATAACAAATTAAGTTTGACATGCACACACAGGGAGAAAGACACAACTTTTCCTAGCACCATGTGATGGTAATGTAAGAGGTTTTGATATATAAATTAAATGAAAGTCGAAAAGTTAATTAATCACCTGGATTAGGGGTTACGATAGAGATAGTGTGAGAAATCGTTGAATTTAAATTATAAAAAATTAAACGCAATTTGCTGCCTTCAAGTCTCAAGGTCATGGGATAAGAACAGCAGACAAAGACGACAGCAGACAATTGAAACCAAATCCAATTCAAAAAGGCCATGTGGGAAAGTTAATTTCTCCTCCTCCTCCAGGGGGGACTAAAGGAAATGCCCGCCCACTAAAAGTTTTTCGCACAGTGGGTCAGGAGATGTGGAAAAGCGCTTACAACTCTTAGCGCAATTCAATCCCTCATTGCAGTGTAGATAAATCTAACCAAGCGGTATAAGTTGGGGCATTTATCCCTTATTTGTACCCTATCATCCCATTGACTTTACTGATGTATATCGGCCCACTGTATACTGCATACCATTCAATATATAGCCAAAAAGATCAAATCGGGGTGTCTTGTGTGCTATCTTCAGACGCGTCGCTTGTATAAATTTATGAACAAATAAAAATACTCTGTTATTATTGTTATTTGCCTTTTTGTTGATGCTTTCTTTTCTTTTTTTTTTATTTAAATCATGTGCTCTTGTCTGTCTGTCTCTAGGATCACAGCCAACTGACGTCTATCAATAATTTCTTTTCGTGTTTTGTCTCTCTCTATTTGCTCGTTGTTATCTTGCTCAAATTTTTGCGAAAGAAGCGCGCCTCCTGCTATCATCAATCAATCAATCAATTCCAAACGCCTGGCCATAAATCAATATAAGGCGTTGCACAAGCTGTCACGGCTAAACCATGTGAGCGCACCTCAAGGTGTCAAAACTTTTCTGAGGTATTCCCTTTTGTTTTGCATATTTCAAATTCTCTAACCGGCGTCAGCAACACATGGAAACACCTGTTCAACAGCATTTTGATCAGTGGGGCAGGTTGTGTGCTGACTTTTGATAAAGATTAGAAGCTCATAATTACTAGCCTGGCAACAGAATAGATTTGCTTCGGTTTTGAATGGAAATTTTTACGATTACGGTCAAAAGAATTTATACAGAAAATTTTAAGGGGTGAAGTGGTAGATGAAATTTTTTTCTGGAATATTTTTACATTGTTTAAAAGAAAGTTTATATCAACAGTGATTTGAGCTTATTTACTTTAACAGTGCAAAAGTCCTTTGTGTGAATTGTTTCTAGTTAGATAGATTCGACTATGCGTTACCCATCGCTGATATAGAACAACGTAATGTTTCGCCTTTAAATTGTTTTAATTTGTATGAAAGTAACAAGACAATCTGTGGTTACTAGATCTCGTCGTAATTTTCTCTCGAACTGAATTGGCATTGAGTTTTTTATACCAGATCTAGTAACCGTAGGCATATTTTTCACCTTCTATAAAACGTTATTCAAATTGGATGCAAAATGTTAACGTTTACGCGAAAATCGACTCGAAAACCGGAACAGGGCCCTCAGTCTTAATTTGACTAAAAGTGCTCGTAAAATTTTTGCTCCTTACACGATCCGAACCAAACAGCACCGATCCGCAAAATCTTGCTCGAAAATCGAACCACAAACCAAACCACCCGTCTTATTAAAAATGAAGAGCCAAGCCAAAAACTGCAATTGATAAAGGTTCGGTTAGGTTCATTTAATCAACCAGTTTGATGATGCTGCGATTATCATAAGGTACATAGATTCATTTTGGAAATTGTGTTCGGAAAATAAACTATACGAAAAAGCTTGCATCGTTCTAGCGTAGTAGAGTTTTACAATAGTCTCTTAAAGACTGCAAAAAGTCGGGTTGCAGACTGTTTCCAACGACTGGTTCCCAGATGCTGTCGTCTCTTTTTTATTTATTTTAATTATGTTTGCAATTCCGAATTGTTTTCATTTTGCTGTTCGCGTTTCCGAGTCGTTTTCGAAATATAGTTTAGCTATATGGTAGCCTTAACAATTAACAATTGATGCGCAATTGCGAACAGTTCGATCGAATACTTCAAAATTTCCTCAATACTAGACATATACAGGAGGGTCCCAGAAATCTCTAGAGATTTTCGTATATACGGTTCCATTTGGAAATAAATGTGCTTGCCTTTATATGTAAAGTGTCTTCAAAATGTTAGGCTACTAGATTAGATGACAAAAGTCTAGGAATTTGAAACCGACAGCTCAAGGTTAAGTAGATTTGATGCGTCCGGTTTTCCTTTGAGATTTCTCGGACAGTATCCGATTCCACATGTTTTGATCGAATTCAAAAACAGAAACAGGTCTGATTAATACTTACTATAGTTGGCCTCGTGTTCTGTGTTTCTTCGTGTCACATGAAAACATGAAGAAAGCATCTCCGACCACATAAAGTATATATATTCTTGATCAGCATGACGAGCAGAGTTCATTTAGCCTTGTCCGTCTGTCTGTTTCTATGCTATCTTCTCCGTCAGTTTTAAAGCTATCCTCACCAAACTTTGCACGAAGTCTATTGGTACAAATACGCTGCACATTTGTCGGAACCGGCCGGATCGGATGACTATAGCATATAGCTGCCATAGGAACGATCGGTCGAGAAACTAGTCTTAGTGAGAAAAACTTTTTTGTTTTAAATGGAAACGCCTCCAAAGTACATATTTCTTAGTTTACTATCCTTTCCCATAATTTCACTAAGTTTGGTCGGATGACTATAGCATATAGCTGCCATAGGAACGATCGGTCGAAAAACTAGTTAACTTTTCTTTTTCTTAAGAGTGATTTATATCCCTCACAATAACTGAAAACCAATATGAAAACTTTAGAGGGTGTACTAAATCAAACAACCGCTAAATACTTATATAGGTTTGAGATTTGCCTATAAATACTTCGAATTTCGATCTGTGATTAAGAATATGATCATTCTGAAAGAGTTCTTCATGAGCTATTCCACGATATTCGCGTTTTGATAGCTTGATCTTATTACGGGAAGTGTTTAGACAGATTTTAAGGATTTCTAAATTATCTTTCTTGATCATTTGGTACCATTTTTCTAACATCAAACTTTACAATTAACTGAAATCAATATAAAGTTTTCATTTGAAAAATGTTTATCCCTCACTTCCCACATTATGCAATGCATCTTTTAAAAATTCTTTAATGAGTTTAATTTTCGAACAAAAAGCAGACAACATTGTTGCACACAGATCGGAGACGACCCCAGCAGACATGTAACGCCCCCTCATCAGCAATTCGTCTGAAACGTTAAATAGAAATACAAACAAACACAAAAAGTGAGGGAAAAAATGCGAAATAGGTGCTAAAAATGTTGGCGCGCAAAAAAAAAACCACACACAAACAACAACAAAACACATTCAACAAATATTATTTGCAAAAATTCAAAAATTTCTCTCTCCTGTGCCCTCTCTCAGAGAGCATAGACATGAATTAAATTTAATTTATTTCATTGATTCTAATCAACGCATGAGAATGAGAAACGAAATCCAAGAGCTTCGGTTATGTAGTATGCTCAGCGCTCTCCAGCAGCAAAAACAAAAAAAAAGCCACGCGCAGGCAAGTTTATTTTTAAACAACAACAATGCATTATAACAAAAAGCAAGAACAACAACAACCACAACAGAAAATAGTCGCACTTTGATAGGCGATGCTTGATAGCAACGAAACGAAATCAACGTCAATATTTTGTGGCTATTTTTAGACACAAAACGAAACGATACGTACGAACAAACGAACGCATGACCGTTTGGCTGTGTGTAAGGCAAAAAGAAAAAACAGAAGAGAGAACGAGCGCAAGCAGTTGTTGTAATGCGCCACCGGCCAACGATCGGTAATGCAAAAAAAAAGCTCTCTTTAGCGTTTGTGGGCGAGACGCTTTACAGACGACGCGACGTCAAAGGTGTGTGTTGTAATCGTTGACGCATGGTGCACACTCACACACACATAAGCATACACACAGGGAGAGGCTCTATTACGGACTCTGACTAGTCACTGGTGTAAGTAGTCAGGCGCGTCTTTTTCTGGTTGCGAAAATCGATCGAGTCGAATCGGAGTCTCGATTTTGAAACATTCATAATTTGAAATTACCCATGGATTGGTTAGGGTAGTTAAGCCTAGTCAAGCAAATTATTGTAAGTTTCAAGTAACTTGCTCCTAGCGTCATAACGGCAGTCGTCGAGCCGAGGGCTTTGTGGTGCCTCGGGTTGAGGACTTTGCGGTGCCTCGGATTGAGGAGTTTGCAGTGCCTCGGATTAAGGGCTTTGCTGTGTCTCGTTTCAATCAATATGTGTTGGCGTTGTATAGGTACCGCCACAAATATACCATGTATTTGTGTTTTGGTTCTTCTCGTTTCTAAAAATATCAGTTCTCAAACACTACATCGTTAAAGAATTTTAAATTTTGGGTTATGGCTCTAGGTTTTAATTCGTTCATTTTGGAATACGGTTCCAGTTTAATCATCTTAACTTATCGATAAGAACATGACAAATTTAACCAAAAAATTTAACGGGGGTATATCTCACACACTAATTCGATAAGTCCCAAGAGGAAAGCCACACAAAGGCTTATGTCCGTTTCTACCAGGGATGAAAACCACTCGAAAATAAGTACTGGTTAGCTTTTTGGATGCTAACTGAACCGGGGTTTCGGTTCGGTTCAGTGGTTCATAAAGTCACACCATGAAATAATATGATTTCTGTCGTAATGTGACTTTTCGCACCCTTTGGAAAGTGAATTCCTATAAACCATTTGAATATCTTTAAAACCCTTAAAAGAATGTCCAAAATTTATGAAGTCCGATTTGCTGGACTCCTCTATAAGTTCCATTAGGAATGCACTTCGAAAACAAAGAATGTCGGCTAGAAAAGAATAAGTACCATGCATCTTACAATAATATTGTTTTTAGCCGGCTCGAGGTCAGAAGTACTTCCGAAAATTGAGAATATTGTCCACTAGAGGGCGACAAATCAATTATCAACTTTCAAGAGAAGAATGCAGATTGATGACAGGCAAACTAAGAGATCGGCGGGCAATTGCAGAAGACTTACAGGGTTACATTTTGTAAAATTTGTGTCAAGTTATTCTTAAAAGCTATATCGATCCGGTATTGCTAAGGATCAATTCGGTCTATCAGTGATCTTCCTTGTAGAGGGTCGAACAGAATGTAGTATAAAAATAATCTTAGGAACACGATTAAAATTCACAAATTAATAAGTATCATTGGTTAGAAGAAAATAATGAACTGAACCAAAGGTTTCTTTTTGTGGTTTTCGGTTCGGTTCAGCATTTCCGAAAGGAAGCCGCTTCGGTGTGCTTGTCGGTTCACCAGCTCGAATAAGCGGTCTGGTTCAAAGCCTTGTTGCATCCCAAGTTTGAAATTCCCAAACAGTTATGGTATCGCAGGCATGGATAGACGGCTGGTTGGGCAGAAGACGAAAACAAAAGCTTATGATTGGGGGTGGTCCCTCATAAAACAGTTGTTCGATCTAAGCTACTAAGACTACAGGTTAACTTAGCATAAGAGTCGTAGAAACGGTCACATATGTACAAAAATATTTCATATATTTCCCAATCTTTAAGTCGTAGTAGCATAAAATCATTTACAGCCGCTTGGAGTTATGTTTTTGTAATATTAAATTAAAGTTTTTTTTATTAAAGTGCTTAATAAAATATCCACTAGTCTTTCTTTATGAATAAAAGAATCAAAATCATCGAGAATTTTTCTTTATGTTCATGATAAATTCTGCATTTTACAAATCATCCAAAATCTCTTCCTTTAAATTTTCACGTCATGACGCTTTACCCTCTTAAGCTGAACCTGGTTGACCAAAAATTGTCTGTAGTATTATTTCATTTGATGACTAATTTGTTTGCCACACTTTCTGTGTAACATGACTCATCACTATCATTCACTGGGTACTGGGTGTGTGTGACTGTAGTTTACAAATTGATTGATAAACTATAAAAAGCAGTCAAGCAGTTATTATTTATTGTCCAAGATTACAGACAGCCCTCATATACATGTGTCTACATAAGTCTATGCAGATTGCTTATTTGCGTGTGACGAAGAGCAGAAGGAGTCTGACAGGCAGCAGTCAAGTGCTGCGACTCCTTCTTTAAAATGCAACTGGAAAATGTAAAAACTGGCAAAAGCAAATTACAATGAATTATGTGGCTTGAGGAGCGGGATATTAAAAATAGCCACAGAATTTGAAGAAGGCAAGCGAGGCGGCGGCGTGAGCATCAGGAACCAAGGCAGTTTGTCAATGCGTCGTATGAGTAATGCCACCAGACAGAGTCGTCGGCAGGGCAGAAGGAAAAGGGGTGATTCAGAAACAAGCACAATAATAATTATTAACTATAGAAATAAGAGGCAAAGGTGGAATTTAGTTATACTCCGAGAATAAAAGTTGTTTTTTTTTTTTTGTGAATGAAAAAAGTATGAAACTTTTATGGAAACGAAATTAAAAGGAGCCCTTCTCTTTCTGGAAAAGGCTCTTTCAAGAATCACTTTACAAAAATGAAATTTAAATTCTATCAATGCTTGATAACCCTCTTAGGCAATCTGTCACTTAAACAATAGTAAACAGATTCAATTGTTAGTTTATCTGCCACATACCAGCAATTTAGAAGATAAGAAATCGACACTTAGGTATTTCGATTAAATTTAATTCGCATTTTTCTGTCAAGTCTCATTTTCCCCTCCTACGCTTCGTCCCCTGCCCCTGTAACCCATGTGGGTCTGCTTTTCTGTCTTTCATGTTTGCCCGTTTGTCGACTTAGCAACAGCTTCTTTGCCTTCACTTGACAACTTTAAATCCATACACACACTACATTTTCGTATTTACATTTCTTTCTTCTGGCAAGACAATTTTTTTTTACATTTTCATCATTATTAGAGCAACTGATTGATGCGCTGTGGCCAAGGGCGATGCCAAGTTGCCTCATTTTTGAAGTGGAGCGAGTCACTTACGTCATGTAAAATAGTGTACTTTTTCTTCCGCATGTTTTCTTTTTGGAGTAGTGGACAATTGAAATGGAAAGTCTTTCCTCAATGGCACTTGGTGTAGGATGGACAATGCATTCCACAAGCAAGTGCATTAATGACATACAAGATGGTGAGTGCGATGGATGGAGTTAAACTCTTACTTTGACAAGATTCAAAAAAAAAAAAAAAAAATGGATTGAAACAGTTAAGCAACTCATAAAAATTGCTAATAAATTTACTGTACCATAAAAAACATATCAAATTTCATAGTTTTAAAACAAACGTTAAATTTTAATTTGCAAAATATGTGAAAAATTCTAGTATTATCTTTCCCAAAAGCGATTTTTTGATAAACATTTAAAACTATGATTTCTTTCGGCTTTTGATTCTCTGTACCAAAGGTACCCAGAATATATCAAGTTTGTGCAAAAGTATGTAACGACCAGAAGAAAGCATTTCCGACCTTATAAAGCAGCGATGTTCAAGAAGAGCAAGGCCAAAAAGTGAGAGTGTATTGGTGTGTGATATCAAAGCGACACAGCCCAGCTTTGAACTGCCCTCAACGAAGGCTGGGCAGCGAATGAAGGCGAAAAGAGCTCTGCTTACGCTCATATTCCCGATTTCGGCCCCTGGGGGCTATGGAGGAACATCGCTGCTATAAAGTATATATATTGTTGATCAGCATCAACAGCAGAGTCGATTTAGCTAGGTCCTTCTAGATTCTTTCGGCGGATCGATAAAGAATCTCTAACATGTCCAGAAAGTTCGAACCATCTATCTATAAAACTGTGGGAGATATCACGTTCCATACATGTCAAACCTCTATCTCTTACCATCTCTGGGATCTGTTTGTTCATACGGGCAGACGGACGGACAGACAGACGGACACCTTTGCTCAAACTTAATATATTCTGTGTACCTCTGCTACAGAATATAATAATGTTAAGACCGGTGAATTAATAAATAATAAAATTAATTCTTCACTCCATTGCTTTTATGCGCTTTATGGCGCATAAATGAAATAGGTGCTAGTAGAGCTCAACATTTTGAACACATTTCCGCGAGTCGTGGTCATGATATTCATATCACCAGTAGAGCCCTTCATCACCTCGGAATATACATAAGAAAAAATGAGTTTTAAGTGTCGCGCGGAGGATCTAAAAAAAATTTTGAATCACTCATACGCAGTGTTGCCTATTTTCACATTATTAAAAATTAGTCGTCGTTGATTTAAAAATCGTTTACACAGCGCCGAGTGCAAGCGCCCGGCCTACCCTGGTGCTTGGCGCCCGGCCTACCCTAGTGCTTGCCACCCAGACCTTCACTTGTTTCTCGTTCTCTATTTGTGCACTATTAAGTCAAGATGTGGTCTTCAATTCATATATAAATTCGGTATATTTTGAGTTTAAAAAGGAAAATAAGGCAAAAGTCATATTTCCATACAAATGTCACATGTTAAGGGTAGAAAATGTAGAGGCTAGATTCCATTTGCTGCCTTGTTTCAAGCCATTAAAGTTTATAACATACTGAGCCAGAACCGGAGCACTTTTTTTTTAAATTACTTGAGTCACCAAAACCTTTAGAACGATATGTTTAGAAACCGGTCTTAAGACTTTGCAGCGGTTCGAATCTCCGAACCGTAGCTTAAGCTGATTTTAAGAGGTTTGCAGCTTTGGTAAATTTATATTTGGTGGACACAAAGGTGAACGGATGTACGCCATAACGCCCATGGGCGTTTCAGTCGTTGCCAAATGAGATGAGTGTCGTTAAAGAAGCACTGCTCTTTATATTTAGGTTTTTCAAAGTGCCTCGTAGTAAGCTTTCCTCTAGTCTTTTAATTTCACTTGCATAAATTACTGTTGACCCCTCCAGTTTGACCCTTAAGCAAATATGTTTCAATAATTTGATGACAAACGAATCTTCTTCTCTTCCAACCATGCGTAATTGGTCAACGAAATGTTGTCATCGCTCTCAGTGTCTGTTGCTACAGCTTGAGCTCGTTGAAATTTGTGAATATTTGCAAACCAAGCCCCCCAATTAAGTAGTTGGACAGAAGAGAGCCGCAAACATTTAGCAACATTTTTCCATGGAATGTCTAACACGCGCTTTTAACTGTGTCTTTATCCCCTCCTTTCTTTACCACAATTTTATATTGAGGGAGGCATCTTTTCCGCATTTTAATATTTATTTTGTATTTTTTTTTTCTTGCCCCAATCCAATCGACAGATTTACTGCAATTGAAAAAGAAACTCCGAAAGGCAATGAACTGAGGAATTAAAATGCGTCATTGTTCCCGGAATTCTGATAAGAAATGACACCACCAATGGCAAACATTTCGTTAATCCCTAGCAAACAATATCAAAAATCATATGTCAGTTGGCATTGACCGGCATTTGTGTTTGTTAATTGAAAGAAAACCTATTTCTAATTGAATGACCTCGGCTTGGAATATGAACTTCCGTATAAAAAAAATACTCTAACAATTACTCACACTTTTTCATCGATTCATTAGTTATGCGCAAAAAAAAATCAAATGAAATAAAAGTGGACAGAAAGCAGAAAAAAGAAGAATTGCTTTTTGCAAACCGACACTGAAATCTATGTCAAAGTCACACATATATGGGGAACAGAGAGAGCAAACTGTCAACACCTGTCAATGATCAGGTTTCTGGAACTTTTCGGGGAGGTGTTCTGTTTCTGCAAAATGGTAACAGCTTAAGCGTGTTGTTAATTGCAGATTTTTGAAAAATGTTTAAAAACATTTATTTATTTTCTGACGCAAGGTCAAAAGCAAAATATATCGCAAATGTGCCAAAATATTATTTTAGCCTTGTCTCTCTTCCTACCTCTAACGTCTTGCTGACGTATTTTCGTTGGTATTGACCTACTAACCAAATACAAGTTTTGCCATTAATAATTCTACTTTGGAGCTCCCGAAAATTCCATTACGCCCGCCCAAGAGAAAGAAGCAGAAGCTGACAATATTGTCACTTCCGTTTTGGTTTCGCTTTGTGGGTTGTTGGGTTGGTTTTTCTTGATTTCTCTTATCTTTGAGCACGCGGCAGCATGTGCAGATACCAACAGCAGCTACCTCCCCTGTCCCCAACACACACCCAAACCAACAATTGTTTATCTAAATTATCTATTTGCTTGAACCAAATTGAATATAAAAATTGTTGAAAAATGAAATCATATTTTTTTTAATTGTACAAATGGATTCTGCATATGGAGAACAAAAGAAGCACAAAACAGATGTGACAACAGAGTAAGAATTTTACAAAATATTAGGTGAATTAACGTCATTGGTTGTATGGCGAAGAGTCATTCAGCTAACCAGATAATTAGGAACCAGATCATGATACCCCTAGACAAATGAAAATGTACAAGTGAACATGTTTCGTGTAATCAAAATATCAGCTTAAAAGGCTCTCTTTTTCATCATTTTATTGGTTGAGAGGTTCAAATATAGAAATTAAAAAACTGCTTAAAGCTATGATTGCATGGAGACGCAGTTAACGATAGGGAGTCATTAGCGAACGCCTACTGAAGATTGTATGGGAACATTCATGAAACAGTACTGTACAGGCATCCTGATCTTTTTGGTGTATTAATGCTTAAGTTGATCTTAAGTTGTGAACAAACACAACTTTTTTGGGACCTCGTGAGATCTAAGCTTGCTACTAATTAATCATTATAAAGGTCGCTTTATAAATTACATCCTCTTAGAATCTTATTTTGGCATCATACAAAATGCGAAAGCGAAACCAAACAAGGCATTTTAGCTGTTTTAGTACAGAAAGGCTATATTTTTCATTTAAAATCTGGTGTTCTAAATAAACATTTAAGGGTTTCAAATGCTGAATGCTTTTGCGGCAATGTCGCGCGAGTGTTTGATAGTCGTATGTGCTAAGATGCCGGCATTTGTGTTTAATTTCCCGAGACAAGGCATGAGAATTGTGAGTTCGAGTCCCAGACATGGTAAGTTCAAAATAAATTTAAGTTGTACAATTTTCCCGTACTTCTCTTTGCCATATCAGAGGAACCGATTGTGTCTTAATTTAATTGGAACTCTTAAAGAAGATCACTAGACGATTTTGCTCCTAAAGAAATGTCAAAGGAGTTTTCAGAAGTTTTTCTTATTTTTATAGGCATTAGCTATAAAGCAGTTGAATTCCTGGAAATGCAGACTCAGTTGAATTGTAAAATATATGACTGAATCCGACGTTAGGAACAAGATCCACCCTCATTTCTAATTTCAAACTCGTAGTCTATGTGTCTGGAAAAAGTTTTTACCACCACTAAAATATTATTCATTCTTGGTTTCCAGATTTAGATGAGGTGTTATTTGAATATGGCAATCAAATTATTCTGATTAAGTTTTATTACACTCGAATTCCACCTGACTAATTCAGCTCTAGACACTTTAATTACTTAATTTCTTCTTTAAAATGCACTTAACATTCTTCTTTAGCACAATCAGCAACATTCTAACTAAAAAGCAGAGGTGATTCAATTGCATATCAAAAATAACAGATAAAAAATAACATTTAAGGTGACTGGTTACTTTTACTCAACCACAAATAACCATTATCAGGTGGGGGAGAGAACAGCGTCACGAAGCATTTTAAATAAGAATTTTATAAGTTGTAGTTCATGCGTGTGAAACTGTTGATAAACATGCAAAGAAATTTATAAAATCTTGAATAAAAATGAAAAGTTCTGTTCTATGTAAGGTATAAGTGTCCCATTCTTATGCATTCAAATTGAATTATTACATTAAGGACTGAACCAAATCGCAAGCCTTTTACGGAAATCAATCACTTAACATTTTACCTTGCATCTTTCACAACTGTTCAGTGTGACTTTATTTATGAAATTTTTCATTAAATTAGATCTCCTTTGAAATTTTTCAACTTCCGCATATAAATGTACGTATGTATTAAAATCACCACCATACTTGAGCACGTCTCTCGATATTTTCAATGTTTTCTATTTCTCATCTCGTTTGCACTTCAAGTAGCGGTGCTTGCTTACTATACATACATACATATATAGGCAAGTCTACTTGCATAAGAGTCGCCACGCTTTCCGCTAAAATGAGCTGCGCCTTATGCGCACTTTGCAAAATGTTATGTGAAAATGAACAACTACCTAGTAAAAACTGGAAATAATTTGTTTTATTGTGCACACACACCACACACACACGCACACATCTATATATATAAATAAACCAAAAACGCAGTTTGACCTTCGTTTGAAATTTGATGCTTAACACACAATCTGGTGAGGTAGTGCGCTTGAATGGGAGGGTGGTGGGCCTTAGCTTAGCGCCACTTGGCACCAAAAGTATACAACTTTCTAATTGATGACAATAACAATAACGTCGCGACGATGCCTGCAACTCACTGAGCATGCGATATTTGTTACATATTTGTATAATAACGAAAGCCAAAAGGCTAATGATTAAACGAAAATCTAAATTTTCCCCACTACAAATAAAATTGTAGAGAAATCTCTGTGCGTTTGTGGGTGAGTTGCACTTTGAGATTCGATGCCTCAAATTGAAATAGATTGTCTATAACCAATTCTTTTCCAGAAATCATGCTGAAAAGTCACACAAAGACAAAATGTATTATCTTAGCTTAGGTTGAACAGGCATTTATTACCAAAAAAATCAGAACAAATTATTTAAGTGCGAACGTTCTTGAAAAAAAAATCTATTCGTTTTTTGAATTTTTAAGATTTTCGCTCTTGAAAGCGAGCTAAATTCGTTCTCAGTTTAGTGTTTTTAGGCGAGGGGAGTGAGGTAAAGAAATTGAGACAGGAGGTTAAGCATATTTGAGACAATAGCGTTGAGTCCGCTCTCACAGTTTTTTTTTTTATATGGGAGAGGGGTGAGTGGGGAAACTATCAAGCGGAGAGCGCCATCGATTTTTGCACTAATGTTGCTTTGCAATTCCCAAGCAGTTATGGCATTGCTGGCATGGAGAGACGGCTGTTGGACAGTCGACAGACAAAGGCAGCTGCAGCTTTGCGGTGTTCTTGTGTTAACAATTAATTTTCTATGAAAAAATTTCAACAAAATATAAAAAACAACTGATTTTAAATTGAGAATCTGTAGTATTAGAAGCTTTAATGGTAATTACCCCAAAGGTTATGAAAGAAATAATAAGAGGACATTACCATATAGCTACACTCAGAGAAAAGATAGAGATTTTTTCACTTGGAAGATCGGTAAGAATGAAAATTCTTAATTCAAGTATGCATTTTTGATATCGTTTTTCTTTATCCAAAAGCTTTAATACTTGAACCAAGTACAAAACATTCTCAAATCAAGTAGAAAAATTCTTGGATCTAGTGCTAAACGTACTCAAATCTAAGATTCTCATTGTTGGTCAAGCATATGCTTGTCGTTATAAAATGTTGTTTTAAGAGAAACAGTTAAGAGTGATGTTTGACCCGGTCAAAGATGTTTTAACGATTTTGGCAGCGATTCAGAAAGTCTAAGTATCGAATTGATCTCAAAATATTCCTTTGCAGGACAAGATATTTGATTACGACCTAGCGCTTTCCAAAGAATTAACTATTCCGGTACAACCCATTGGAAAAAATATATAGATTTATACCGTGGATCCCAAGATAACCGATAATCCCAAATCATATAAAGAACAGGCAATCAGTCTGGTTCTGAACCGAAGCATATCGTAACCGAACCGCTAATTCCTGCTGATAAGCTGAACCAGCGTTATTTCGAAAATGCTGCACCGAACCTAAAATCACTAAGAAAAATTTTTCGTTACGGTTTAGATCATTGACGAATTTTCAGACGTGAAGATCTTTACATAATAATACTTTTAAATTTAGGAAATAATAATCGATTCCCTTAAATATGTTTTTACCGAATTCCGTTCAAATTTAGTATCGCTAATGGACCCTCTACCACTCATAGACCGAATTGATACTTAGCAATGCCCGATAGATGTAGTTTTCAAGGATGATTTGTCAACCATTTTAAAATATGTGGTCCCATACATCTTCTGCTTTTGTCACAGTGCTCTAAATACACCTGTTAGTAGACTACGTTGCTACCAGGGTAGTTGCTAATTGATTTGCGTGAGTATACCATTTCATGATTTTGATTTTTTATCTTACAATTTTACACTAAGTAATTACTTTTTTAATTACTTCGATATTTGTACATGTTAAGTGTAATTATTGAGTAATTGAGCTTGAAATGTTCAATTAGTCATGTATTTGCAGATGAAAATTAAAACTCTTTACTAGTTCAAATGCTTATACATCCAATTTTTCGAAAAAAATACCCAACTGTAAGCCACATTCTCACAAATTTTCTGCTTGATATATTTATCCAGTGGGTCCTTACATTTCATGTATTGACGACGAATTCATGGTCAACTTTCGTGAGTAGTCGAATTCATACAAATGGTGTTTATGCACTCAGTTTCGGACCCATTTCATGAAATGATTTTGCAAAACATGCATAGTATAAACGTAGTGATAGAGTTTTTCGAAACATGGAAAACGGATCATTTACTTCTTGCATATAAAAGTAGGCCAGAATTAATCGCTCGTTTTAGAGTCTGTGGTAACTTTTTCGTGCTTTATCGAATCTTTATTTACATTCTGAGTCCATTTGCTAAACTAAACTGGGGCGCGACTAAATTGGGAATATTTTTCAAATATGTTCACTTTAATTTTAGACAGCGCCCTCTTCAAACTGATGACCATTTTATTTCTAAAAATTGTCTAAATATTGACAAAGTATAAATATCTGCCGGCCAAGTTGTAGTCTTAACTATTTTTAACAAACAAGCTTAAAGTTTCAAAGTTTCAAAGTAAAAAGGCTTAGTGATAACGCCGATGTGGGCTTCAGGTTCGTGTACCGCTAAAGTGCCAACACGCGTCGCTCTCTGAAAAATGTTTTTTTGTTGTTTGTCTATTTTATTTTTCGCAAATTGCCTTTTATTCGCCTGTTCGTTGACTTTTCTTCGTTTGGGGGCAGCTAGCGACGGCAGTAGCCTCATTATAATAATTTATTTAATAAAAGTTCATCAATGAAATTAGTGGAGAAATGCTCAAGAGTGGGTAAAAAGAGGGGTTAAGGAGGGTCTGAAATGGGATTGGTTATGGTTGGGGGTGGAGGCCTCTCTACTTTTGCACGGCTCTTTGTTGTTGTTATTTTTGTACGGAACCAACACGTGCGTGACACAAAAGGTCGCTTCAATTAAGCGCGCTTTAAAGCGTAAAAAATGTACTCAATTGTTAAGTACACTTGAAGAAATGAAATGAAAGTAAATAAGTGGATGGGTACAGATGATTGTGATATAAATTAACTACTCTATATGATATCGTTAGCGAAAGTTTTATTAGGGTAATATGTGAAGCTTAATTTGTCATGTGAAAAGTTCCATATAACTTGAAACGAGCTGTTTTTAATAATCAAAATCTGCAGTGTCCACCAAAATCCAACAAAAGCAACATTCACAAACAGTTTTATAGTTGTAGCAATTTTACAACAGCAAAAGGAATAAATTCTATCTTTAATTTCAGTGGTCTGTAGACTAAGCACTTTCGAGTCGGATCGTATAGCCTTTAATTTATTACACGCTACGAAAAGATCAATTTCATAATTTTGGGAAGATGGTAATACACTCCCGGCTTGGCCTAAAGTGCGCGATCCAAGACTTGGTACGAAAAACTGTAAACGCAGTTCAGTCTATTTTTTGGTCTGGTATATGATCTAAATGCGTTAGTTCGTGAGTCAATCTTAAAATGGCAATCTATTTTGGAGTATTCTGACTTTCGAGAACCATCTCATCTCTTGAGGACATGGAAAAAATCCTTGCCAAATGTTCCAACCGAATTTGTTTATCATTTCTTGGAATTAAGAATTTCTCAAAACTTGGACCGATCGAATTCGGACTCGAAAACAGGACTGAATAATTTCAAACACTCTAATGAAGTGGTGCGCAAGATTTCATATCGATTTTTGATAAATACTGAAACACTGTAATAAAGTGATGCGCAAGATTTCATATCGATTTATGATAAATACTGAAAATATTCTAAAATTGAATTAAAAAAAAAAAAAAAAAAAAAAAAAAAAATTTTTATACCGTCTTCTTTTTAAGCTACTTTTAATTAAAAACTTGTCTCAACACTTACCTTTCAGTCTCGGATTCTGCATTTGGTTGCTGCTGTAGCTGTTGTATCTGTTGTTGTGTGGCTGACGATGTTACTGCTGCTCCTAATGCAGCGGCAACTCCACCAGTGGCATTAGTTGCTGCTGCTGCTGCTGATGTGGCTACTCCCGTTGCCTGTTGTAGTTGCAATTCCTCATTTGTGGTTGCTTCATTATTGGCAACAATTACATTTAGATTCGTTAGATTAACATTACTATTATTGGCACTAACACTCGCGATCGTTTGCTGCTCGGATGATGACATTGCTGCTGCTATTGCTGGCTCCAATTGCTGTGGCTCGGCTAAGGTGGCTGGTGCACTTTGCTGTATGGCTGCTCCTGCTGCTGCGGGGACAGCGGATGCTGCTGCCGCTACTGCAGTTGGCATGTGTGATAACAGTGGCAGGGTTTGTCCTGGCGTGGAAGTGTTTGAAGTTGGTTGTTGCTGTTGCTGAGGGGCAGTTGGCTGTGTTGCCGCTGGCTGCTGCTGCTGCGGTTGTTGGGGTAACAATTGCTGCTGTTGTGTAGCCAAGTTGCCATCAATTTGCGATGTCTGTTGCTCTAATGTTGGGTAGTTTCCTGCTGCTGCTGCGGCTGCGGCCACTGCTGCTGCTTGACCTCCGGCAGCAACTGCAGCAAAAGTGGGCGTGGCCTGTGGTGTTTGAGGTGGACCTGGTGACAGAGGCTGCTGCTGCTGCTCCACATTTATAAGCTGCGTGTCAGCAGCACTAGTTGCTGGTACCGCATTTGCATTATTATTGTTAGCGGTGTTTGAGGTACCCACACCAGTTACATCGCTGCCATTGGCATAGTTCGTATAGCTGGTAGGCAACTCCATGGCCTCTTCACGTTGCTTTAACTGCTGCAATGTCTGCTGCAATTGTAAAGCCGCATTTCGGGCATAATCCTGAGGTACCGTCTGACCATGCGGTGTTTGTTCCGTTGAAGTTGAATTTGGTGTTGCGGTGGCATTCGCATTGACATTATCAAATAACTGCTGCTGCTGCTGTTCCATTTGCAGTGGATGTATGCCGTGAACTACAGTGGCGGGGGCAGTCATTACCCCACTGGGCGTGGCACTTAGCTGGGACTGTTGCACCGCTGCTGGCAAAGCGGTGCCTTGTGGCTGCTGCTGCTGCTCGTTATAATTCCAATTGGCATCGGTCGAGGCGGCCTCCATTAGCAACGACTCATTCATTTGAGTGGGCGGCACTATCATACTCTGTGTGGTCTTATGGGGCTGAGTTACCTCATCCACTGCCGTAACCACCTCCGAAGAAGAGCCAGTCTTTTCATTGTTATTACCACCACCGTTGTTGCCGCCCACACTCGAATGATCCAGATAGTCCATACACATCCAGCGTCCGCGTTTGAACGGCTCCGTCGATTCTATTTTCACCACCTTGAAGCGTTCACTGCGATGTTGGGTCTCTTTGTTGTCATCCTTCTTCTTGGTACCGCCCGGAGTAACGCCAGCACTCACCACATTTATTATATTATTATCCGATACATTCACTTGCACATTCTGTATGCCACTCGAACCCAGGGACGAGGGACCACCCAGGGGATCCACCACAACCAAACCGTACTGCGAACTAGTGGGTATAGCCGGAGCATTAGTGCTCAATGCATTATTGGCAAAGTAGACTTCTTCCTTCGAAAAGGTATCCTCCGACATGGAGGGCGTTTCATTCTCCAGATCAGTAATACGACTATTGTCATCCGTATGAGATTCGTCTAGATCGTCGGCGGATTCATCGCCCGTATCACCGGCATTGGTTAGCTTGGGATGTCCCACCGTAACCGAAGTGATTTGAAATGAGGAAGTCGTCTTTGGTTTACGTACAGTCGGAGTGGTGTTAGTGCTAGTAGTAGTGGCTGCCGTGGTGGCAGAAGCTCCGGCCGAGCTGCTGTGATGATGATGATGATGGTGATGATGATGATGATGATGTTGCGATTGAGTGCTAGCCGCCATGGAGCGTGCTCCATTATTGTTGGGCGAACTGGCCTTGGTGCTGGTGGCACTGCTACTGCTGGTGGTGGTCGTTTTCGGGGCCAACGAAGTGGTGGAGGTATTGCTAGCTACGCTTGAATTGCTGGTGGCACGTGAAACTGTTGACGAATCTACTGCTGCTGCTGCTGTTCCTGTTGCTGCACCGCCTCCGCCGCTGGCACGACTCAGCGCATTCAGACGCAGACTTTCGCTGGTGGTGCGCTGTAGCGAGGCTGCGGTGGCACTGCTATTTGAATTTGTATTTGAATTCTGGTAATTGGGTGACGTGGAGGAGGAATGATAGACCGAAGGATAGTGATGATTGCTAGTTAACGAGTTCACTTTAGTCAATTTGCGTACACCGCCTGCACCACCAGCGCCACCGCCCATGCTGACACCACGGGGATTTGTCAATAGTGAGTTACGTCGCGTGGTATTTGCACCACCTGAAGAAGTCGATGTTGAGGGTTTAAATTTGGGATTCAGTTGACGATCAAACATATTGGTTGTCGGCTGCTGAGTCGAAGACGAAGTAGACGTAGAAGATGAAGAGGTCGAAGTAGAAGACGAAGTGGAGGTTGGTTGCTGCTTTTTTTGTTGTTGCTGTTGTTGTTTTTGGCCAGAGGAATCTTCGCTGCTATTAGCCTTTTGATTCTCGGCCATAATCGAATTGGTCTGCAGCGTGCGTAAAGTTTTTAGCAAATAATCCAGGATTGCTAAGTTGAATTCAAGGATTATATATGCTTAATTTGAGTTTGGTTTTTGTTGTTTTAGAATTGTTTTTTGTTAGCCGTTTCCTGGGACAATTGTTGTTGTTTGCCCACTTCAAAGATGAAACTTGCCGACGATGCCGACATAGTGCAGGAAACACGACGACGACGGATGATGATGATGACGATCACGACGAAGACGAAACTACGCGACGCGAATGTTTGAAAGAATTTGTTGTAATATTATTTTAAATTTATGTGTATTACTATTATTATGATTATTTCCCTCTACTAACTAAAGAAGTTGCCAGCATTGCACAGCAGCGCCATCTAGCGCTTGACACTAATCACACACACACACATATGGACACACACACACGCACAGCACAGCTGTTTGATTTATGAATTGCTTAACTTTTGCTTTAACTTAAGAATTTTGCTTGCACTTAATATTTTTTTTTTGGTTTTCACAAATAATTTTCGTAGAATTAAAAGAAATTTCTTCGGATTTTTACTAGCAAACTGCAGTAATTAGTTGAAATTTGAAATTCCTGCAAATAAAAAAAATTAAAAAGAATTTAATTTAATTATGATATTTGGGGGAAATATGGTTGTTGTTTTTGCCAGCCAGGCACACACACACACATCCAGACTCTGTGCTATTGTTTATTAAATTAAATTTTATGCACACGCGATAAACAGCCAGAGCAACAACGGTGGGAAGATAAATAATTGCACAGTATTCCATAAACACAACGTCATTTGCTGGTAGGAGGAGGAGGGAGGGTCAGGTCACCATTTGACAACGGCGTTAAGACCACACATTAGATAATTAAATTGGAAATTAATGGAATATTCAGTTTAAAACCATATCTAAGTCAAGGCTGCAAAACTCTAAAAATCTGCACGGGGTTCGCTACGGGAGTTTGCAAACCGGTTCCCAATCTTGTCGAATCTTACGTTCGAACTTTGGTACATAACATCTTATGTAGTTAAACAAGTTTTCCCCTAATTTCGTAGAATTTAAGCAAATATTTAAAAATAGGGGAAAGTTAACTTCGGCTCGGCCGAAGTTTTGTATACCCTTGCAGCTTCCATTGAAAACACAAAAGTTTTTCTAACTAAGGACTACTTTTTGGACCTTACTTTTCTATGGGATCTATACTATATACATGTCTGATTTCGACCAAACTTGGTGAAATCATGGAAAAGGATAGCACACTATTAATTACGAAATTTGGAGGCGATCCCATTTAAAACAAAAAAGTTTTTCTCACTAGAACTTCTTTTTCGACCGATCATTCATACTGCAGGTATATGCTATAGTCATCCGATTTTGATAAAACTTTGTAGAATTGTGTAAAAGTATATAAAATAAGTGTATGCCAATGATAAGGACTTTTTCATTAAAAACAAAAAAAGTTTTTATCACAAGAACTAGTTTTTCAACCGATCTTTCCTATGGGAGCTATATGCTATAGTCATCCGATTTCGACCAAACTTTGTAGAATTATGTAAATGTATATAAAATAAGTGTATGCCAATGATAAGGACGTTTTCATTAAAAACAAAAAAATTTTTCTCACTAGAACTAGTTTTTCGACCGATCGTTCCTATGGCAGCTATATGCTATAGTCATCCGATTTCGACCAAACTTAGTGAAATCATGGGAAAAGATAGTTAACTAAGAAATACGTACTTTGGAGGCGTTTCCATTAAAAACAAAAAAGTTTTTTCACTAAAACTAATTTTTCGACCGATCGTTCCTATGGCAGCTATATGCTATAGTCATCCGATCTGGCCGGTTCCGACAAATGTGCAGCGTATTTGTACCAAAAGACTTCGTGCAAAGTTTGGTGAGGATAGCTTTAAAACTGACGGAGGAGATAGCATAGAAACAGACGGACGGACAGACGGACAGGGCTAAATCAACTCAGCTCGTCATGCTGATCAAGAATATATATACTTTATGTGGTCGGAGATGATTCCTTCTATGCGTTACAAACATCCGGACAATTTTATAATACCCTCTGCAAGGGTATAAAAATGCTCGGCTTTATATGTGTTAAGGACGACTCTTTTTAGTTTACCAAGCTATTATATATTTATAGAATGAAAGATAGCCTCCTCTGATGTTTCAAAACATGACTTTTGCCTTATTTTCCGTTTCAAATTCATAATGTAAAATGGCTTGACACAGCCCCAAATATACATGGACAATGTTAAGCAGTGGTGGGCACCAAAATAAATCAGAAGGGCGAAAGTTTTTTGGCTTTAAATTTCAACTACAGTCCGCCTCTGCGCATCACAGACCCAGGGGTTGTAAATTGTTGTTGGCATACCAAGACCTTCGGGATTTTAATTGCGCATTTCTTTTTAGGCAGAATAACGGGCCGACCCACTTGGGTCAATCGGGCCATAGATTGACCTTCTCTGAAGGAAATAATAAATAGAAAATAAATTATCTTGTAGAATGAAGACAACTACAAATGCGAAACAACTGAGTCTGAGCAACCAACCAGCAAATCTGCTAAAAAGCTTTCTTATTGAGTTCCTCGTTCACCGCTCACTTTTTTTCTCGCTGTCCAATCCTAAAGGAACTTGGGCTGCTCTACTGGAAACGAGATACTCTGACCGATCAAGAATTTTAGGGAGTGCCTGCAGTACCAACGCGATTATCTAATGGACTATGGAGACATATAAACAGGAATCGAGGAAAAATGAATATGTCACCTACACGGCAAGACACCACAGCCAATTCTTTATTTTCATTATGTAATCTTTAATTTTTAAACTTTTCGTCACTGCAAGCATTTGTAAAAATATGTACTGTATGAACGCATTAATAGATTCAATAAAAATAAATTTTAACTACTACTCTCGGACGAGTCTCCTAACATCATATTCTAGCGTAAATCAAAATCTGCTACCCTGCTCAACAAAGGTGTATCTTCCATATATTTGTTGGTCCCGGATGTTCGCATCCATAAGTACCACCGCCCATGAGTTGGTAAAACTATTGGGTATCTAGTTAGACAAACTAAGACAAACCAGAAAATGCCTGATAGAATTGGACAGCAGTGGGATCCAAATTTGACAAAACCCATGAAAAGCTGATGACAATGAACCATCTTAGCACCTTTGAGAATGAAAGGATTTTCGATATTAACTAACTTTAAGGAAATAGAGCAGGAATCTGTAAGAAAGGTAGTGTGCCAGTTCCACCTGCTCCATCAGCTTTCCTAACCATAGATGGTTACTATACCTATACAATATCCAAAATTTACTAAAAAAAAACACCTAGATTAACTAACAACGACAAATTAGAATTTAAGAAACTCTGAATTGCTCCTATTTTTTCGTATTCTTTTGGCATATTTAGAAATATCTCTCCAAAACTATATTCAAAATTTCGAAATAAGTTGCCTGATCCTATATCTCCAAGTGTCGTGGCTACAGAACCGATTTTAATAAGCCATGCTCCAATCGATGCTGAATTGATATTAGTCTGTTTTCTGTTATGCCAAAACCCGATCATTAAACACGAAATCAGCAAACCACCTGTGCAAAAAATAAACAAGGCCAATACACTCTCAAATGTTGACCTATAACTGATATTTTTTCTACCTACAAAATAATCATTTTTCACTCCAACAAAAAAAAGCTACATCAAGGTTTTGATTTTGCCTTCTGTCCCGGGCACACGCAGAGTTCAAATGCGCCCAAACGCTTAAACAGTTCACGCAATTTATGAATGATCGTCAGAAAAAAAAAACAAAATTCAGCTTACGGCTATTAACAAATACAAATACACAAAACTCGCACGCGAAAAATGTTTGCTTGTTGTTTTTGTTCTTTCTCTTGTTGCTTATTTCCGTAAACGAAATCGATTAAATAATGCAAAAAAAAAAAAGAAACAAAAAAGAGACATAAAACGAAGCAAAATAAATATTGAAATGCAAAAATAAATAAGCCAGGAAAAGAGACAGAACAACGGGAAACAGATTGGGAAGGAAACCACCTCAAAGCCATCTCAATGTAGCACTTAACTAATTCAACAAAACTACTACGACGCTTATATTGAAATCAATAAAATGAAATACAAAAAATTGGCCAAAAAAAGGCGAAACAAACATAATGAAGAGTACACAGAAATCTTCATCATAATAAGCGAACAACTGAACTACGCAGTTATGAAATCTAACTGAGCTATAAAAAGATGAGATATAACCACATACTCGGACATAGACATACCAAGTAGAGGCTTGATAGGTTTCTATGAGCGGCTTTAATTTGGTGATGTTTTGGGACAGAAAATAATGCAAACGAATTGTATTAAAATGATATGAAAAATACGAGGGAGCTACGAAAATGATACTCGGTTATTTTGTATGCAAATATCTTAGCTCCTCCCAACGAACTCAACGGATCTGATCGATTTTATCCGAAATCATTGTTCATAAAAATCTTTTCATTGTTGGTCGATATTATTCATTTTCAAGCTACTTCATTGATAACAAAATTAAACAAGACAATCTCTTCTATTTTCAAAAAGATATTAAACATTTGTCATTAAAGAAACGCCTACTAAAGACTGGATTTAGACATCCATGAAACAGTACTGTATAGAAGAGATATGCACGAGTGATTCCGGCACCTTATGATTACAGGTAAAAAGTAATCATTTTTGAGTACAACGATTACTGTTTTTTGTAATCATGTAATCGTTTGTATGATTACGATTATATCCGAGTACTTTTCATGATTACTTTCCGAGTAGTACTCGTGACATCGTCTAAAAATTGAATCGTACTAAGCCGATTTTTAATGCTGCTTTCAACTTTGCTTCTACGAGTTTCCTTATATTCATATTAGCGGAGTGGTTAGTGATGCCGCCATGCTGAGATTTTTTTTTCGGCAAATATAAATTAAAAATGCACATTTACGGGCGGTCAAAAATCAATTGTCCTTGGCCTCTTACAGGCTAGTCACAGGTAGGGAAACCTGAATCCAGGCCACGGAACATGGCCCACGCTTAACCAGAAACGTACCAGTAATATTTTTCGCTCAAGAAGAGCAATCATCTTACTTTCGGCCGGAGCCCTTACGTGTCACTGCATCATCTGTGTAGGCTTGTAGCTCGCTTGGGCTTGGGCAGTTATTATGTTCCAAAGACGCAGAAAATAGGCATTTCAGAAATAAAAAACTAGAGAGCAAAGACTCTTTTCTTACACAATCGATAATAGAAAAAAAATACTGTCGGTCAGCACCAGGACTCGAACACACAGCCCCCATTCTAAGAGACAAGAACTTCGTGCACAACACCACTTCACATAACCTGAATTTTGTCGTCAAAAAACAAACAACAAATTCAAAACACCGAGCGCAAAGCCTGTATGATTGAAAAATAACAAAAAGTAACATGTTACTACTCGTAGAGTACGATTACAAATGAGTATGATTACTGTCATTTTACTAAAAGTAATCATTTTCATTTGTAATCGTACTCGGCGAGTAGTAAGATGTTACTTTTTTACTCACTCGTGCAGCTCTCTACTGTATAGACATCCAGCACTTTTTGTTGAACACAACCTTTTGCATTTTCGAAGGAAGATAAAAAGACCCTCGATTTCGCAAATCGCTGATATCGGAATATCACGAAATAACACCATTTCTGCCTCTTTTTTTCAAAAGGAAACGCATGTATAACGAAAAGGCTAAGCTAAGCGAAAAGATTGGAAGCAAACAAAAAGGTTTTTCACTGAGTCCCATTTTTCGACCGATCGGTCCTGTGTAAGCTATAAGATATAGTCTTCCGACCTGGACCAAACTTTGTGAATCCGTTTAACAGCATATAATATCAATATTGGCTGAGTTTGGCGACACTAGTATTGAAAAAAAATAACATTTCTCTCTTAATGCTCGATTTCACATCTTCTATATAGCTGCTATGTGTCTGTTATTTGTTATTTTACGTGACATATGTAGAAGATGTGAAATCGGCCCTAAGACAGATTTTCCGAACCATCGGTCGTATTAGATATAGTCATCCGATTTGACAACATCCGCAAAATTCTGCGGATCCAATAAATATGTTTTTTCAATACCGATCGTTTCAAGGGCAGCTGTAAGATATAGTCACCAGATCCTGTCGTCTTCGACACACTCTGTGCAAGATTTCAACTCAATAGCTTCAAAACTGAGAGACTAGTTTTCAAAAAAGCAGACAGAAAGACAAACATTCAGACGGGACAAAGCTCAATCGACTCAGCTCGTCGCCCTGATCAGGAATATATATACCCAGCAAGCAATATGTGCGTAATCTGACACTTCTCTGAAACTTTTCTACGAGCATTCACCAGCATAATGCGCTCAAAAAAGAGCCCTTTATGATCGATTTTTTGTATGAAAACGGTCGCACTTATTTTGGAAGATTTCTGAGTCTAATCTGACTCTTTTCTGACACAGATATAAGTTCAGTGAAGCATATAAAAAACCTCATAAAAGACACATAAAAGTTACTTTTCTAGGCACTTGAAGCCAAACATCCAACCAAAACCAAATTTTGGATTTCCTGCCTACTTCAACTCCGAAAATGTTAAGACATAAATACTTTTTATGAGCCCGTACTCATAATGCTCCGAGAATGCTCCAAAACGCCTAAAATATTTGGAACGAAATCTATCTGATACGAAGTTTTTAGAATAAGGTTTTGTTTCGAACCTTGGATCGGATTAGGTTTTACCTAGTTTCATTTGAAAACTAAATATTTTGTAAAATAAGCTAAATAATATGAATTTGGGAGTAATTTTTTAAAGTTGAAATTTTAAATGAGACTTGCCCTCAATGGCTTTGATAAGACGGATGAGATGTCGAAAATTTTAAAATGTTTTAAGATTATTAAGAGAAGTCTTTTACCGTTTAAAAATTCAATAACTAACAACAGTACTGAAAATGTTGGTTCGGAACAGTTAGTTCGAACTGGTTCGGTTTAGGGCCCGTGATGAAAATTGAATAAAGTTGTTGGTTGCATTGAGTTAACTACATAAATTACTTACACAATTCTTACTCAATTACAACCATAACCCATTCTTATGGCCTCCAAACTACTCCACTCGCTATCCTTTCCCTCAAGCAGCACACCCAATAATCAAAGTATCTTGTAGGTGCCAGATTTTGCACACACACACACACAACAGAGTTAGTGGGGTGGATGGGGGTAAAAGGGAGCCTGCCTCAACAGAGGAGGCGACTACACAAACAATAAACAGCAGAAGAATCAAAAGAAAAAAATGCAGACAAGAAACCAGAAGCAACAGAAAGAAGAACTAATTGCAACGACAAAAGCATAAAATCGATGAAGCAAAGCAACAAAAAATATAACACGACTGAGAGAGAAAGAGAGAGTGAGGAAGTGAGAGGGAGACTAAGAGAGGGAGAGAGAGCGAGAGCAAGCGCAATAATTTTCCTTCTATGAAATGAGAGAGCGAGAGAAGGCGGCGGACTCCCTATTCCTGCATTCGTTCCAACAAAACGTGGGCGCCTACAAGTGGGCGGGGGTTCCCGCATACCAAATAAAATGGCAAAAAAAAAAAAAATTAAATAAAATATTGTATAAAAAAAGTGCAAATTGGCAAAAGACAGCAAAGAGAGTGCAAAGCAAGAGAGTGAGGGAACCTCTCTCTCACACTCTCTTTTACAGACGACAGCTGCCGGTAATCAATATTGATGATGATAGCAGAGCAAAAGCAGTCGCAGCAGCAACCCAATAAGAAGATAAAGACCAAAAGGGAATAGGTTAAATAATATAACAAAATCGAAAATTGTTAAAAATGAATAACAACCTCTTTAACACTCGGAAATGACTCAAACCGAGGAAGTAGCCACCAGAGAGACACTGAGGCAGAGAGAGAAAGCATTGTAGGAGGAAGTAAAAAAATCCGACTAAAACAACAGAAAATCTGTATGTTACGATAAACGAATTGAGACTGAATATAGATAATACAGATGGGAAATTTTAAAATTTATCAAATGAACCGAAACAATTCGAAAAGAACCGCTTTGGTTCGGTTCATACCAGGGAACCTAAACTAACATGAGACTTGTATAGCACCATTCTGGATTTCACTTTCAAACAAAATGTTCGAATTCGTATGTGGAATGTGTTGTTTATGTGTAAAATTGATTAAGTGACTCACTGATTGGTCATCAACGTACAGCTTTGACGACAACAGCTGTTAATCTAAAATTAAGACATTGGACATAAGTTTCCTTCAAGTTTCTAGTGGCAAATCCCATTTTTCTTAAGACAAAGAATATCTAGTAATTGTTTAATTACAATCAATATAAAAGTTTTTATATGAATTTTATTCTTCATCGATCACCATATATACAGGGTGAGACAAGAGTAAACCTACGATCTTGAGATTGTAGAGAAATGTCCGTGACTTCTTAGATACCCCCACAAATTAATAACATAATAGACAAAAATTTTAATTTCCAAACGCCTGGGTTAAAAGACCGTTCGTCGCTCACCGCTATGCACCCTCTATACCAGTGGTGCCCAAACTCACACAATCAAGCTTTGCGCTGGTGTGCCTAGCAGAGAAACATCGAAGTAAATGTCACAACAACAAGCAAACGAACAAATGCCTCGTTAGAGAACAAAAAGCCGAAAGCACGCGTCGTGAGAACACACGCATTCTCTCTCTCTCTCTATGCGTGTGTCTGCTGCGATGCCGGCAGAATTATGACTTCCTATCCCTTGAAATAGGCTTCTGACATTGTGGGCACCACGGCTCTATACGTATCATAATGCACTACACTGTACAAAACAAAATTCCTTCGTTAAATAATTCAGTTAAGATTCCTTTTCTATTTCTGAAGTTTTGTCCAGTCCTCGCCGTTAAATATGTCTATTATTTCGTGGGGCAATAGCGTACAATTTACAAAAGCTAAAAGCCTAAATGTACAATATGTAAGTTTGTTGCATTTTTCGTTAAATTTTGAATAAAATTCTAATATAATATTCACTTCTAGCCATAAAAATGTTTCGTGCTCCTTCAATAGAAAACTTGTCAGAGAAATAGTTGTACTCTTCCACATCGTAAAAAACTTTCTAAAGATCTTAGCGATTGAGCTTCTCAGTGATTCTTTAACAAATTTCATTCTAAATCGTCGAGATATTTTCTAGTTTCGTCGTTTTAATGCTCATCCAATAACTCGAAGCACTACTTTGTAAACAACTTTCCCATTTTGAACTTTTATTAATTCTGTGTCTAGCAATCGTCTTTTTAAGTTAGTTTTTTCTTGTTTCAGTCGCCCTTCTTACTTCAAGGCTAAGCTTGTGCCACTGTCTAAAACATTGCAGGCTTTATTTTAGTAGATATTCTGACTAGATCCTAGGTACCTTTCTTTCCTCCATGTTTATAACATTATGCGTATAATCGAAGTGCAGATTAGCTGTATAAAGATGCTGTAGCGGTAGTCTTGTCTCTAGGTATAGCTTTCTACTTCCTCGAATCGCCGTTTAAGTTATTGAGTTAAGTTAATTCCATTGAGAATAAAATCGTTTATTTTGAGTTTTAACAGTCCTGAAGTAAGAGCGATATGCCCTTTGTTCAAGTTCTAATTCCTTCATTTAAGCTTCTTTAAGCTTAGTATACACCTCAACAAAGGAACTGCAAAAAAAAAATCCATATAAAAAGAAACTTAAAAAAATTGTTGCACTAAAGCCCTTTGGTGCCAATGCACTCTTCAACAAAAGGTATCAAGTAAAGATTACAAGGCTATCGATAGCTCAAGAAAGAATGAATTTTAGTTTTTTTTAAGAGGTATCGCACATTGCCGATATACACATGTGCTTTATCGACGTGCAAAGCAAGAGATTGTTGTGGGACTTTGCGGATAAAGGTCACAGCAATTTAGTCTTCCTGAAAGATTCATAGTTTATTTTTCCGTTCATTTAAAAGGAATTTTGGTAGAAGCAATCAAAATCAAAATCAAACCTTTAGGCAGTGTGTATCGATAAAATTTTTCGATTTGGAAATTCAGTGTTTATGCAGGATTCTCAAATCTGGCCACATTGGGCCAAAACAAAAGAAATGTCACTTTTGGTATTTTGATTTCGGCAGTTAATTGTTGGAGAAGTACTACGCTTTAGAGCGTGACAAATAAGTAAATGTTGTTTAAGTGGCTTACTAACTTAATATGTGTAGCTTTTTTCATATTTTTTAAATTTAACAGACAATTATTAAACAGGAAAAATTGGGTTTCAAATACTAAAGCTACAATCCGAATCGGGAATGCAAGTCGAAGCACTTTACTAGAATATTACTGTGACATTCGATTGCCTATGAAAAAGTTTTTCATATGTTTGCAGATCAGTTACATACCATAGATCATTTACAAACATTTTCTTTTTAAATCGAAACTTTTTTGTTCTTTTTTTCTCTGAAGTTTAATTAAATAGCTTTTTATAAGCTCGTTTTTTATCTTCTCTTTCATTTGCAACTTTTTATTACAACTTTTAGCCTCTTAAATTTCATATGCTCAACTTTCAACCTCTTTTTATCGTATTGCCCTTGAACTGTATTTGCATCTTCAATTTCACACATAGACACAAATATAAGAAAACAAAAAACACACACAAATCAAGTCAAACAAGATCATTTTTCATTTGTCCTTATGCCCCGCCGCGTGGCAATCTTTTTGCTGACCCACGCATTATATTGTTTAGAAGACATTCGATATACATGCAATATGTGCCTTGAACTTGGCGAAACATCAACAGCAACTAGTACTCAGATGGCTCTGAAGTTAAGATTGCGATTATTATTATTAATTCTTTGTTCAGTTTAAAGTTTTGTTTTCTGATTATAAGAGGTATACCAATCAAATTGATAGAAAGTTCGTGTTGGAGTAAGGAAAATAGAAAAAAAGGAGATTTTTTTAAATTTGTATCTCTTGCTTGTGGTTTTTGAGTAGATTTTTATTAAGGACCATACCAAGAAGAACTTAGTTATTGGTTGCTGTTTTTTAACTTTTCTCGAACTCAAAAATCACTTTCGCTAAGCGTCTTTTCTGTATTGGCTGTGAAATTGTGGAGTATTTCCTGTTTCCAGTTGGATGCAATAATGTGGGAAGCAGTCTAGTATTTTCTTGATGAAGAAATGTTGCAACTTATTTGCTTTTTTGAAGTTCGCCGAGACCCATACTTGCGCCCCATTGCTTTGTACCGATCTGCTGACGGCATGGGTATATTTTCCACTTTGCTCCTGGTCCAACATCTCTGTTCGAAAGAAGGTTTCACACGTGGCGTTAATGCAAGCTTTGTCTAAGGTTGTTCTGTCCTGGATGTGATTTTAAGACGACAGTTTCGGCGTGGATATTATTCCGAGGTACTTAAACTCGATTACCGCCTTTATAGCTTCACCCCTATACCTCCATTGCTCACACCTAGCTAAAGGCCCACCCCTACTGAATAGATCATTTGCTGCAGAACTCTTGGATCATCTGCCATCAAGACTACACCCGAAAATTGATATCCTCCAGTTACATGCCACCACCTAGTTCCGAGAAGAGATGACACCCCTGTCTTACTCCTGGCTTGGTCGTGAGATCCTCAGACATTGCTTCTCCATTCCATACAATCGATTTTGCATCCGTTAAAACCGCCTGCAGTTAGTTTGGCATAGTGGTGGATGCTAATACATTTCTTGGAACGTTGTCAAACGCAGCTTTGAAATCTACAATGAACGCTCGTTTTTCTCTTTTGCTCAAACTTTAGTTGCACAGCTGCTGTGAGATTGTAAATATTATCCACTGCTGATTATCCCGCCTTGAATTCGTTTTTCTTATCCTTTACATTTACACAAACAGCCAACCGCTAATTCAAAACTACCTTCATTATCTTTTCGAATCTAAAAGTGTTAACATAAAAGACACTTTGCGAGTCCACACTAGCTAGCAAATTTTTATTGTCCGTTTTTCGTTGTCCAAAATTAAGTGTTATTCATAATCCCTTTAAGCAAAGAGTCAGAGATGTGCCGTCCACATCGTCTCTTGAATGAAACGGTCTGTGATCAAAGAACAGCCAATGGTTTTGTTTCTCTTTTGTTCTGCTCATGTGTATGTATGTGTAAGGTGTCTGTTTGGGCTTGTGTCTCACCAACCACACACACACAAATAAAGAAAAAAAAGACCCTTTGAGGCGAGCCGTTCATTTTTTTGCTCATCTGCTGACTCTTAATGTGAGAGCGCTCCATTCAACACGCCATACTTCCATTCTTCAATCCAGCCATAATTCTTCACATCCTGACTACAGTTCCATTCAACACGTTATTCTTCAAACCAACCATACTTCTTTACATCTTGCCTACAGTTCCACACATACAGTTCAATACAGTTCCATACAGTTCCATACATACAGTTCCTTACAGTTCCAGGAGATTTTTGAATATTTTGAATCATGGTATCGCTCTCTATAAGCTGTTATTGAATGAGCAAAGCAAGAAAAGCTCAACTGAGAACAGTCAACTGAAAACAAAATGAAACGAAGTGTTCTGCTCAGAGCGAGAGCAAGCGTGAATGGGTTATTTTGGTTATGTTATTGAGTAGACCGCAATGGGAAAAGCGGTCCATTGTTATTTGCGAGCTCTGATATAAAGTCATCAGATCGTTGTTAAACTACTTTAACTAAAAAATGCTAATTACAAAACATACCTAAAATGCGAATAGTTGGCTTTTTTGGACCACTGCACACTATGGTCAGAATGCCCAAAAATTTGGCATAAATGGTAATACCTTGCACGTGGCTTATCTATTAATGAGAGAATAATTTGGAAATTTGGAGTCCCTCCAGGACTCCACAGATCTTCTCTAAACCAGAAATGCAGGCCATGGCGAAGCGCAAGAGAGCACTGCATAGGAGATGGATCTCTTAGACGGAACTGACTACCAGAGATGTGCTGACACACTTCAGAAGCCACAAGAAACTCTGAAATATAGACCCGTGTGTGAACAGAGGATTAGCACTATGGAACTCCACAAAATCTCTAAGGAGACAGCCAATCCGAAGACATCCAAGCTTTTCCTTTCCAGAAGATGTTTCTGCAACGCGAGCTTTTGGGGAGGCTGACCCAGGGCCCTTATCTCTCATGAGACCCATCTGTCCAGATGAAATCTGTCAGCAAATCAAACAGCTCAAACCAACCAAGGCCTCCGGCTATGACTGGGTTCATGGCAGAGTAGTGAAAGCTTTCCCAGAAAAGGATGTCCTATTTTTGGTCGTGCTTTTTAACGCGATGAACCGATTTGGTCACTTTCACACCCAATGGAACTGCGCAGTAATTGTGATGATCCCAAAAAGGGCAAGGAGGCTGATTCAACAACTGATGCCTACCGCCTAATAAGCCTGCTGAATACATTCTCCAAAATTTACGAAGCCCTCCCACCAATTTGGGTTTCGCAGTGTCAAAAGACACAGGGTTATTAACCACATCCTGAAGACTATGGAGCAGGACACTTACTGCTCTGCTGTCTTCCTGGACGTTCGACAAGCATTCGCTCGAATAAGATATGACAGTCTGTTCCTTAAGCTAAAGCTTCTTCTCCCTACTGAGCAGTTTGTTTTGCACCCCAAATGGGTGCTAAATAATCTATCCTACTAGTAATATTACTTTATTCAATCAGCTGGCTTACTGTTCATGTTCCAGGTAGGGGATGTGGGCGTGGTCCGTTCGATCTAAAATTTTTACCGAAAAGAAAACTTAGTCTTCGCATTATGTGCGCCCTATTATTATCCGGCATCCCAATATTTGCACTTCATGTCACATTTTCGGGCTTTCTGACCAATGTGCAATGGAACCAATGAGTAGCCCCTTTTAAAATTCCAGTTGGATAACACTTTATCCCAATTAGAGTCCGTTTGCAAAACTAAAATATGTCCCATTCATAATAGATATCCCCCCATTTGCTTACGGTACCAATTTGTAACAAATTTGTAATAACAATAACAAATGAAATGGAAGCGACACAGAAAGAGAGAACGCGAGAGAGAGAAATAGATACGTTACGTTAGTCACATCGAATTGGAGTCTCTGTGTGCCTACCATAATTTCCTTAGAAATCACCAGCCTGTAACTGAACCCATCTCATTACATTGAAACAGTAAGGTTCCACACTTAAACAAACATTTGAAAGTAAAACAGCTGATTTTATAAACAAATAAGAACTTCATCAAGCACAGTTGTGGCAGCTGGGAAGAGAGAGAGGAGTAGAAAAAAAATCTATAACAAACCCAAGTGGAGGAAAAGGTACAAAGTACAAAACGAAAGTGAAGCGAAAATTCCGAGAGATTACAACGAAGAAGCTGAGAAGCGAAGTCAAAGGATGGGCGCACGCACCAGGCACAAACACAGGCGTCTTGAATGAAAGTTTGTTCAGCTTTGATATTGTTAAACAATTAGTTGTTGAAATTGTCACTCACACTTAAGGTTACACTTTGTTAAAATAAACTCTTGTATTTTGTGTTTAACAAATTTTCGTTGGCGTTTTGCTAATCGGACAAAAGGAAGGTAAATTTTGACAGTTTGGTTGGTCTCCCCGTACGGCACACACACAGAGAGAGAGATACAGAGAGAGTGCTAGTAGAGTGCGAGAGCGCCACGAGCCAGAGAGCAGAGAGCGTAGGTATTAAATAAACGAAAAAGCGTGCAAAAAAGATTTGCAAAAAAGAAAAAATTTCGCAAAAAAAGCTTTGCAAATTTCGTGGGTCTTTAAGCAAACATAAGGGGTATTCCGCTGTATGAATTTTGTTGAATTTTGATCAATTTTGGCTGTTTCTCGAGCCGCTCACACACACGCACACTCACTCACACTAGCACTCGCACTCTGGTGCTCTCCCGTTTTACTTGTCGGCAATTCCACACAATTTATTTTTTCCTTCTTCGTTTTGACTTCTATTCTAGGCTTTTTTGTTGCCTTTTCTTTTCGTTTTTTGCAAATTAATTTTTCAACGTATATAAATTTTCCATTCGTGCTTTTTGTGCTCCGTTTTCTTACTCACACACTCACTCACACGTCACACACAAGCACACACACACTCTCTCACGTACGCACATACGAAATTTTTTTCATTGCTGTTCGATTTTTCTTCTTTCTACTTTTCTCTGGGCTCGGTGTGTGTGTGCGCTGCCTGGCTGCTTTTTGATTTTATTGCTTGAATTTGTTGTTCCAATTTATGCACTTGATTTGTTTTGATATTTACTTGTTGGGTTTTTTGCGGTATTGTTGCTATTTTTCACCTTGAAATTTTTACGACTAGCGGAGTGTGACCGCGGGCTGCAATAACAAAACGAAAATTATTTTTGAGATTAGTGCGACCACATTTGATTGAATTTGGGATTGGTGAGACCAAACTCGATTGTTTTTCGAGATTGGTGGGACCACATTCGATGGGTTTTTTTTTGTATCGAGCGAGTCACAGTCACAGTTATCGAACAGTTGACGTTGTGAAATGACGGAAGCGTAACCATTACTACGTACAACGTAAATCATTTTCGAACATAGTGCGGTCTCCCTAACCAACGTGATTTTCGAACTTAACACCACCCGCTAACAGAGCTCTGTTAGTTTAAATCTGTTAGTTTAAATCTGTTAGTTTAAATCTGTTAGTTTAAATCTGTTAGTTTAAGCTCCAGCAGCTTTTGTCAGCTGAAAGCTTTTCAAAAGCTCTTTGCTGAAAATAAAGCTTATGTTACGTCAAATGTGCTGCCAGATCTTTAAAGAAAGAAACTTTATTTGGCGCATTTTTAAAATTAAAATTCAGTTTGTGCAAATGTCTCCTATAGCGTTGCCAACTTTTGTCACAAAAAATGCCGTTTTTGACGGAATGAAGAAGAAGAGCTGAAAACGCGCAGGGCTTTTCTTATTATTAAAGCAACCAGTAAACTTGTCCAATTTATCTATTCTCTGGCGATAGCAAATATGGCAAAGCAATATCAAAGCAAGGCAAAGTATCTATCAGATGTGACTTGGCCTGCTCCGGAATAAAGGTGACCAGGCAGCGAACACCGCCCACCACTTAAACATGATGGGGCACCTGGCCCAGATTCCGAACTGAAGAAGTTGTCCCTCGCACGTCGGACGCGGAAATGGCAGGTCTGACCCACCACTCCACCTTTCACCTCGGTCAGATGGATCAGGTTGGCGTCATTGACCTTGGCTGAGAGTGGTCCGCCGGTTATCTTGGTGCTCCGGTGACACTGAGTTATTTGGCATTAGAATCCAGCATGACAACTCCCCCATACGAGTTTATACATTGTCAAACAGGCAAAAAAATCTTATTGTATCTAGAGATCAAAATTCCATATATAAACCTACCGCAGGAGAACCCGGAGCGCTTCGCTACTCTGCGTGTCAGCGTGCTATTCTGGATTCAGTAAACGCGAGTAAAAATCACTTCTCTGTATTAAACCGATAAAGTTTTTCTTTTCCGACCGGGTTTGGCTAACATTACCGTTATCGTCATCGCTATCATTAGTTTTATCGTTACCGTTATCTCCATCGTTATTGATTTCGCTATCGAAACCGTTATTGCTATCGTTATTAATTTCTTTATCGTTATCGATACCGTTATCACTACTGTTATCGTTATCGATACGTTATCATTATCGATATTGATACCGTTATCATTTCCGTTATCGTTATTGATACCATTATTGTTATCGATATCGATACCGTTATTGTGATCGACATCGTTATTGATTTCGTTATCAATACCGTTACCATTACCGTTGTCGTTACCGATAATCGGTGACGATAGTTTTTTTTGCATGCATGCTGGATTTTCCCAGCATAACGACAAATTTTCCAACATCACAAAATTACGTTACAAACTATTTCACTTAGGCCCGATTTCTCAATGTGCGGTTAGTCAACTTGACAGGCAGTTTAACCGAATTTGCGAATCTCATGCTGTGTGTGGCGCAACCGGAGGAACAGACTTTACCGCTGCTCGAGCACTGGTTAAAGTTAACCGCGAGTTCAGTCCCGATGGAACTATCGATATTTTTATCGTTTTACAAACAGCTGGCTCCATTTGTTTTGTTTATTTTATTATTTGCTGCCACAAAATGTTTATAAATAAACTAATTTTTTCAACTGCACGCAATGAAAATGTAATTTGAAGAGGCAGAGCAACGTTCAAAAAATACAAGAGAGTACAGGAAGAGGCCTAATTACTTAACTGATCTGTATGATGCCACATTTGTTCAATGATTCAGGTTGACAAAATCTACATGTAAAATAATTTATGCTAGGATTAGAGATTAAGTTAAAGCCTTGACTTCATTTGCGATTCAATTTGTTGTGACTTGGATTGTTAGCAGGACTTGGCGGCGCTGCGTTCTTATGCATGTGGCAACTTCCTTATCACTGCAGCTGACTTCTGTGTAGTCAGCGTTCCTAGATAGGCCGAGCACGGTAAACAAGTGACCCAGCTATTGCTTTTGATTCATCGCAATCAATTTAAATAAATTTTTGAAAAATATTACCAGCAGCATTTAATAGCATTAAAAAAGGCATAACAAAAATACCTTACTTGTTGACCGTGTCTGGTCACCCTAACGCAGCGATAGGAATTTATCGATATCGGATGAAACTGCTGTTGAGAAAACCAAATGACTTGACCGCTTGTCAACTGGAGGAACAAATTTGACCGGCGGTTGGCCAACCGGAACCTTTGAGAAATCGGGCCTTAGTATCCTTACAAACCGAATTTCAAGTCAATCGGATGAATAATAGATTTTTGCTTATCGAATTTCCCGAGAATTTTCCTTGTATTGGTTGAGGTGAGCTGAAGTGCTCATTTCAAGAACATTCGGAACATTTGTGCTCAAATGTTTGAAAGAACATTCTGTTCTTATTTTGAGATGATTTTGAGATGAAGAAATCTTATTTTTTGACCACGTTTCCCTGTGAGTAGTTTTTCGACCGATCGTTCCTATGGCAGCTATATGCTCTAGTCATCCCATCCGGCCGGTTCCGACAAATGTGCAGCGTATTTGTACCAAAAGACTTCGTGCAAAGTTTGGTGAGGATAGCTTTAAAGCTCACAGACAGACGTACAGATAAACGGACGGACGGACAGACAAGGCTAAATGAACTCAGCTCGTCATGCTGATCAAGAATATATATAATGTATGTGGTCGGAGATGCTTCCTTCAATGCGTTACAAACATCCGCACAATTTTATAATAATCTCTGCAAGGTTATAATTAAATATGAATTATAAAAAAAATTAATAATAAAATTAAAAAAAAAAAAAAAAAACATTTTTTTATTCATCAAGAATAATACAATACAATAATATAAACAATAAAAAAAATTATTCTGAGTCTGAACTACACTCCGATCCGGACTCTTCAGACTCCACATTTAAGAGAAGACTTTTCCCCTCCGTACTCATACCCATTTACATCCCCATTTATATAAAGCAGTAAGTGTTCTATATATTTGACCATCAACAATACGGCTAAACACATTATTGTTACATTCGATAATCCTAGAAATTGTGTGATCTAATAAAAGTTGCAAGGGAACCTCAGCAGAAAATTCAGTTACTCTGATTATATCAGGGTAGCACCGCTTTTTGGCAGATCGCAGAGCGCCGTAAGTTGGATAAATGTTGGCTTTTCACAACAGCTTGCATTAGCTTGTTCAAGTTCTTCGTGTAGCCTCCGTCAATTTACAGAGCTAAAGCTTCTTCCAATGGGTACTGAAAACTGAATAGGAAGTTGTGGGTCGGACTCAACAATTTTCTTAATTTTTGTTGATGAACTCGAATCTGTGTCTAGCATTGCCATAACTTGCGATGCACTTCGTTTTCCAGCTTTATACAAGCTCGATCCGATTAGCTCCACAACTTTTATCGCCTTATGTTTCATGTGGCATTCTGCGATGTCTTTTTCTGGTAGCCCAGTTAAAATATTTGCCTTAGAACAAACGAGCATTCCATCCAACCAATCTTTATTTTTTGTCTCTTACCAAATACTACACCGATAACACTGCCTCCATTTTTCAACCAACTTGCTGTTGAAATTCCTTAATAGTTTGCCAATTTCGTGCAGCTTTTCATCAGTATATTTTGATTTATCAATGACGTTTGCAAAAACATACGCCTCAACTGCCGAAAATTTCAGTGCAGGGACGTTTTCTGCAAGCCATACCAAAAAAAGAGTGCGTTTGCAACCCGACATAGTGCCTGAAAAGTATTTTGTTGTTAGCAGATGCAGGTTGCTGCAGCCAAATTTAGGCATTTCACAAAGATAACGAATCATATAAACAAAAATCAAAAGAATTAGACCGAATACTGCCGGATTAAAAAACTTGCATTCCACGAAAGTCTTAAAACAGTTGTTGAAAAGATATAAATTCGACTGCAAGATGCTACCACAATTTACCATTACAACAGACACGCACATGTCACGGAACAATTTTTCTCGTTTATACATACCTTTAACTTAATTAAAACCAAATATAACAGCTGAAAAAATATACTTTGGCAATTTGCAAGCCAAATATGTGCGCATTAGAAAAAGCTGGAAAATAGTTTGCTGCAGCTGCTGAGCGAATAAAAATCTCAAAAATAAATGAAAAGTATCGATAGGCTTAATAGTCTGTTGGTAATCGATTGCCAATCAAAAATTGACGGGTTTTCATTTTTTAAAATTTAAATCAACTCAGCTCGTCATGCTGATCAAGAATATATATACTTTATGTGGTCTGAGATGCTTCCTTCTATGCGTTACAAACATCCAGACAAATTGTATAATAACATCTGCAAGGGTATAATAAAGCTGAAAAGGCCGATAGATAGTTTTTTGAAGATCAAGTCTGCCAGTCCTTCCGTCTGTTTTTATGCTGTTTCCTCCGTCAGTTTGAAAGTCATTTTCCCAAAACTTTCCACGAAGTCTTGTAGTACAAATAGGGTTGGTCGGATCGGAGGACTTTAGCATATAGCTGCCATAGAAACAATTGGTAGAAAAACTAGGTTTAGTTAGAAAAACGTTTTGTTTTGAATGGAATCGGCATCCAACTTTGTATTAATACGTTTTTTATGCTTTTTCATGATTTAACTAAATGTGGTCGAAACCGGAAGACTGTATAGTACAGCTGCCGTAGAAAAGTTATGTTTGAAAAACAGTCTTAGTCGGCGTCCTGAAAATATTCATGAGCTTCTACGACCGAAATGAGCTTCCCTCCATTTTTATACTCTGTTCCGTGAAAATGGGGAAAAGGGGATCATGAATGTGCAAAAGTATGTAACAGATAGAAGGAAACATTTGCGACCCTATAAAGTATATATATTCTTGATCAGCATCAACAGCCGAGTCGATTTAGCCCTGTCCGTCTGTCCGTCCGTCTGTCCGTCTGTCCGTCTGTCCGTCCGTCTGTCCGTCTGTCCGTATGAACGCGTGTTTCTCAGAGACTATAAGAGCTAGAGCCACAAATTTTGAATGTAGGTAGGTGTATACTCGATTCAATACGAGTTTGTTTAAGATTTGGAAAATTTCTCCCCCTCCCCCCTTTTAAGCGCAAAAAAAACTGTCACAGCCACAATTTTTAGATAGACCTACCAAACTTTACATAAATCAAGTAAGGCCCAATATCTATCTATTCTGAAAAGATCACTAAGATCGGTCAATAAAAACCGAGTTACATACGAAACCAATTTTCTTGTGGGAGAGAGGGGGTCTTGTATTGTCAGTTATCGCGCGCGGCCGCATGCCATGCGTTTGTGTGTATGTTGGGTGTGTGTGTATGGTGAGTGTGTGTGTATGTAAAGAAAAAACACACGAAATCAAGGAACAGGGTATTTTGTAGTCGGGACACTCGACTAAGCTCCCTACTTGTTATACCCTGTTCCCATTGAAAATGGGAAAAGGGGGATCATGAAGTTGTGCAAGTATGTAACAGGTAGATGGAAGCATTTGCGACCCTATAAAGTATATATATTCTTGATCAGCATCAACAGCCGAGTCGATTTAGCCCTGTCCGTCTGTCCGTCTGTCCGTATGGACGCGTGTTTCTCAGAGACTATAAGAGCTAGACACAAATTTTTGCATGTAGATGGGTGTATACCCCATTCAAATCGAGTTTGTTTCATTCCTCGCCCTCCACCCAAAAGGGAAAAATATGTAGAGCCACAATTTTTAAGATAGCTACAAACAAACATATATATATATCAATAAGGCCCAATATCTATCTATTCTGAAAAGATCAATAAGATCGGGAGAAACACCACCGAAGTTATATACGAATCAATTTGCATGTGGGAGAGGGGGGGTCTTGCATTGTCAGTTATAGCGCGGCCGCATGCCATGCGTTTGTGTGTATGTTGGAGTGTGTGAGTGTGTGTGTTGGTGAGTGTGTGTGTATGTAAGAAAAAACAACGAAATCAATGGAACCAGGGTATTTTGTAGTCGGGGCACTCGACTGCAGCTCCCTACTTGTTATACTCTGTACCAGAGGTACACATTGATTGTACAAAAGTATGTATCAGCCAGAAGGAAGCATCTCCGACCCCATAAAGTATATGTTAGTTATGGCTGAAAAATAGATTTATCACATGCAATGAAAAAGGCAGTTTGATTTGGTTTTTATAACTGTTCAATAATGAAATTTATATTTTCTGTTTTCAATGCTGCGTCTTGCCACTTTAAGTATTCACAAACGAATGAATCGAGCGAACGAGAGAGGTCAAACCGATAAACCGAGAGAACATAAGTAGAAGACAATTTTACAGTTACTGCTCTCTTTCTCTCTATTCCTTTTGATGCTTGTCTCTTTTGCAGCTTACACATACTTAGCGCAAGCGAGGGTAGATATACAAGTATGTGTATCCAACAGTATATGTTCTAGATCAGCATCAGCAGCCGTGTGGATTTAACCATGTCCGTCAGTCCGTATGAACGCACAGATCTCAGAGATGGTAAGAGATAGAGGTTTGACAAGGAAGGCATAAAAACTTCTTATACTTGCAGGCGGACAATGTTTATTTTCAATTTTCGACACGCCCCCCCCCCACCCCCGCGAATCGAAAAAAAAAAAAACATAATATCTCCCACAGTTTTATAGATAGAAGGTTCGTTCCTTCTGGACGTACTTAGTAATCAGGATTATTTATCGATCAGCCAAAGGAATCGTAAAGAACGGAAGAATGATAGTCGAGTTATAAGGAAACCTAACTATTATGGGCAGCACCGGTTGCAACGGTAATGGGCAGCACTTCAGAGGTACAGAGTATGTTATAGTAGGGCTTGACCAACTTTCTTTCAGTTTTAAGCCAGGGTTCCCCAAGAAGAGAGGATCTTTGTCTCTCTCTAACACACACTGATGCATTACTTCGGCAAGCATTCGGTGTGAATTGTCAAGTGTGTTCGGCCCACCGGGGCATGACTGGGAAACACTGCTTAAAACTTATAGTTAGGAGAAAAATAATACGAACATTTATTAGTTAAAACTTCCAACATGACTAGAAACCGTGATCAATCGAAAAGAACCTTCTCATTCCATTGCCACGTTCGGCTTCTCTTATATCATAAGATTATTATGCCACATATGGACACGCACACGCAACTAATACAAAATAGATTTAAATTCCATTTTGGCAGCATTAGCACTCACAGGTCACAGAAGGACCCGGCCTCCTTCCTGCCTCCCCCCAGAGACACAGGGATAAAATTCACTTTTAAAGTGTTTCCATAATAAATGCATGGAAATTACAAGCAATGTGTGTGTGTGTGTGACCTCAGGCACATGCTTACCCCGAGAAAATACCCTTCATAAACAACCACAAACTTTATTTTCTATTTTTTTTTTTGCAAAAAAATTTACAAATACTCGCAACAACAACAGAAGGAAAGGAGATGGAAACATTTGAAGGGTGTCTGCCTGTAAATCCCACATGAAAGATTACGAGAGATGACAAGACGGGGGGGAGAAGGGCAACAACAAAAAATGAATAAAATGTAAAAAAATAACCTCAAAAAATGTATTTCACTGTTAACAGTGTTGTTATATGAGGAAAAGGAGGAAGGGGCGAGCCTTTGACATGTTATTATGCTGAAATAATTTTATAATTTATTTATTTTTTTTCAGTTGCTTTTGTATACACTTGCCAAAGAGGGGATATAGCTTGAGGGTGAAAGTTGGTAAATTGCACGAATATTCTAACTAATAGAAGCTACTGTACAAGTATCAGCATACTAGCTCTTTCCGTTGAGGCTGTGAGTTAAAGTTCAGTCAGTCAGTATATGTAAGAGTTTCCATTTGATTTTTATAACCTTTAAGAGAGTATAAAGCCTTCGGCACAGCTAAAACTAAACACTTCCTCTAGTTTTTGTCATTTGTTACGCCTGCCATGTTCCCGGAGGACAAGCAGCTGACATCTGAGTAAGCTTTTGGGGAACCGTGGAGAAAACTCAACTGTTTTGCTAGGCCAAGGGAGAAGTTCTTTGACATCCAACTGACATTTTGACCATTTCCTGTTTTTGTGTTGTCTGAAACTGAAATGAAATTCATAAAAAAAGGAGTTGGATTCTCATACTTACAATTATTTTCGCTGATTCCAGCATTTCTATTCATCTGCAAACTGAAACCTAATTTATTGCACTGAATGACGCATCGTATGCTTGGCTTTCTCTCTTTGTTCCTTTTGGCCACATTTGATTGTCCCAATGCCATAAATTATTCAAAGCAACGCATTTCCATGCGTTTTCCATGCTTCTTATAGTATTATTATGCGAACTATTAAGATGGCCATTTCTTATTTATGAACATCAAAATTTTTGTTGCAGCCACACAAAAAAAATTGAAGAGCCAAGCAAAAAAGCAAAAGTGGATGAAACACATAGAAAAAATCAACATAATCATTGATGCAATTTCATTGAGGAGCAATTCAAAAACATTGCCTCAGACATTGAAGAGCAGAACAGGCCAAGATGATGACAATGGAGATGAGAGTAAAGTGTGGGTCAGCGCACCCTCGAGAGTCTAACATACAGTGGGCCAGTAGTCATGAAAAAGGCAAGTGTTTAGATCAATCTATGAAAAAAGAAACTTGGAATTGGTTAGAAATGTTTTTAATTAAATCTAAATCATCTTTTTTTTTTTAAATAAAAACATATGTTTATTTCCTTAAACTAAATTATTACAGCAAAATTGAGAGGATATATTGCGATATAAGGTTTTTACTATTGGTGTTTAGTGGTTGACCACTAACATAAGCTTTGATTTAATTAAGAATTATTGCGGGTACTGGGAGATGGGCAAAATGGGGTAAATCATGCGATTATAATTTTTCAGTATCTTGAAGGGTGGTAGTGATTCTAGCTATTTTCGTGTGCTAAGAACTTTTGTCAGAATTTTCCAAGGAGATTTTTGGGTTGCTAAGAGTGCCCCAAATTATGACCCTTTTTGCAGGGTTTTTCGGGAATCAATATTGTTTGGACTCTCTTTAATATCGTTTTCTATTAAATCCTTTCCAACAATTCTGCAATTTTTCAACAGAGTGTCTCTTTTAGGCTGATCGAAAAATATCCTCTTAAAAGGATATGTTAACTTATGTTTTCTATTCGAGCTGAAACGTATGACCAGTTGAAACGCATCGTTCTGGATGTTGTTCCAACAATAGTAGAACTTCTACCTTTTTATGATCTTTTATTATAGAAAAAAATTATGTCGCATGTTGTATATGTCAATCATCCCAATAAATTTTTCTACATATGTGGTAAGTTCGCTACGAAGAAGCAACAGAAAAATATTTCTGAGTCTATAAAGCTAAACTATTAGAATTATTTTGGAATGAATCTAAACAAAACATGGGTTCCCAATTCAGTTTGCACAAGCTGAGCTTTTACTCTGAACAATTCTAAAAGAATGCCTTTTCCATACCAGTAATATGGCGAGAACCACAATCTCATAAAGATTGCTACTTTTGCCTGTGTAAGGTAAACGGATTTAATTTAAAAAA